>JAEIIH010018068.1:0-17339 GCA_018904745.1 Drosophila orosa | reverse complement strand
CAACGCAGTGAAGGAGTCATTCCGACCCTATAAAGTATATATATTCTTGATCAGCATCAATAGCAGAGTCGATCTAGCCATTTCCGTCTGTCCGTCTCTCCGTCCGTCTGTCCGTCTGTCTGTATACGCAAACTAGTCTCTCAGTTTTAAAGCTATCTAAATGAAACTTTGCAGATAATCTTCTATATACTCTCACTACTATATAAGTCGAAACGAGACGGATCGGACGAGTATATCATATAGCTGGCATAGGAACGATCGAAAAATTTTTAGAAAAAAAATTATAACTTTGCCAGTTTTCAACAATAATTTTAAGATACGGTCATTTTAGATTATTCTAAAATACGGTTCTATTTTATGAAAATCGCGCAACTTTATCATATAGCTGCCATAGAACCGATCGTTAAACAGAGAGGATAATGCAAAACTGTGAATATAAATTGTAAATGTGTTAAATGTGTATACAAACTTCGGTGTACAGAATTTAGCTTTCTTTCTTGTATTAGATTATTATTGGAAGGATCGTACATGAAATTTTAGCAACAGTTATATATATATTGTTGGTATTCCAAACTAATAATTCTAATTTATAATTTATTTTACTGCTAACATTCAAATACATATTTCATTAAAAGTCACTAGCAGTGGCTTGGAATTGATCTTCTTTTTTTGTTTGAAAATATATCTGATTTGCATTTGGGCTAAAGCAGACCCGAAAAGGGTTCGTCATGCCCTGGTTAAGGGGTGACAAAGTGATTAAAAAGTGTGGAAAAGGGAGAGAGTTCGGCTGTGGAGAGCCCAAGATGCAGGTGAAACCCTCAAGGAAGGCTGTGCGGATGAAGAGCTGCGAGAAGGGGAGGGAACGCGAGCAGAGGAAAGCGGGAACTGCGGTGAGCACGGCAAGGGTTGTTCGGTCTGAGATTGTGCCTAGTTTAATTTCAGTTAATTGTGTTTTGCTTCTGAGTAAAACATTCGACTATTTGATGAAAATAATGCCGGAAAAGCGGTGAAATTTCTAGATTCGGTGGTTGGAAAATTCATGAGGGTGGCACGTGAAAGGGTTGAGCTAAAGGGAGGTTTCCCAGCGAACTTCTTTGATATAAATAAGTACATACGTACGTATATACGGAAGTAGTTTGTGCCAAGTCATTTGTGAATCTTATGCTAATGTGAATAGGAAAGCAGCTAAAAGCTTCGGGGGCAACATGGGGGTGTGCTATTAATTGGAATACTGAAATTTCTTAATTGATTAAATTTATAACTGACAGAGCCATCTACATATGTGCTTATAGTTTTATAATTCTGGCTTGGTTAAAGTGAATAATGCAGTATTTACAGGTTTTATATATTAAGCATAAATAAATACTGAGAGAATGATTTCTCTTGAATTCGGTTTGGATATTATGAACTATGAATTGATATACATATTTGGCAAGAACATTTATACTTTCTGTGTAAATTATTTTAGGTGTATCAATATAATTGCTGTAAGAGAAGTATAATTATTTCTTACTATTCCGACCTATTGTTACTGAGTTACTGAGTATACTGAATAAACCTCATAAATATTTTGTTGTTGTTGTTCCAAACTTATAATTGTAAAATATAAATGTAATTGGTTGAACTAACCAAAAGTGCACTCTCCGTGTTAAGCCTTGGTCAAACGAGGCTTTTTGGAGCTTTGATCTATTTGACCCACCATTTCACACATCATTAATCATATTATATTATCAGACGATAATAATTCAAAAGGTTACCAGCTATATTTCGGCATCATCTTTCCCCGTAATTTCTAGGAACGGAGCATGAAAAATCTCTTGTTGCGGTCGTATTGAAAGTTAATTGAAAATCAAGTTAATGCGTTTAATTGAATAGCCATATAAGCATATGTGCTGTCAGGGGCCCAGCGCTAAAAACCTGTACACAGAAATGCAATAAAAACATTAAGCGAAAAAAAAGAATCGAGTACACAAACATAAAGCACACATAATTGCTTACACACACAGGGACACACCTCCGCACACGCACAGCGGGTGGCCGGAGAGGGCGACGGGCGGATGTCCTGTCGATGCGTGGAGGAGACAGAGGCCCATGTGCACATTTATATGTGGGAAATTATATACAAACACAAACACAAACACCCACGCCCTCGCGCCCCACAGCCCACAGCCCACGGCCCACGGCCCAATATGCCCCGCACAACGCACACACAATATATAGAAAATCATAATGACGACGATGCATCATCGCAGAACAAAAGCGACAAGTACAGACCCAGAGCCAGACCCATGACCATAACCATATCCATATCCAGAACAAGAACCAGGACCTTAGCCCCTGCCCGACCTAGGCCGAAACCCAGCCCCCTTTCAGGGCAACCCTTTCGATCGGGCAGGTGTGAGAAGCACACTATTCGGGGAATAGGGTGCGTGTGGGCCGGGGAATCCGCCCCCAACTGTCCCAATCACACAATCGATGCGATTAGGGAAGGAGAGAGATTGCATCGGCCTTAAGAAAGGGTCCTCTCGGGGAGACAGGCGGACCCGTAATCGCACAGAGCCTTGATAAATAAATCCCGCCGACAGCTTCTTCTAATTATTATTATGGAAATTTCCTCTAGAAAAAGCAGGCATCGGTCTTAGAGCCTAAAAGCATGCAATGTTATCGATTTGAGGCCTTGTTGCTTCATCCGCCATCTCGCTCTCTCGCACGCACACAGGAGCCCTCCCATTCGCACTCGCTCGGTGCGGTGTGTGGGGGAAATCCATTTTTCTTAAGATGAATTTTGATTAAAATTTTCGACCAACACACACGTGCGACTCTTCCGTCTCGCTCAGGCCCTGTGTCGCTCTCTCGCTCACTTTCTATGTATCACTCCTGCCTTTTTGATTCGGGCCTTCGGGTGGGTGTGTGTCTGAGGGGTGAGGTGTGCGTATCAGATGTTGTGGCCCTCTCGAATGTCTTAAGAAACTGCAGTTGCTTGGAAAACTGCAACGAAAATGAATGCAACTGCGAGCGGGGTGTGGCCTCCCTTATACATAAATAGGCAATTTACTTGGTTTTTTGATAGGTGGCTGTTTTCAATGTTTCCTAATCAGTGATCACCTGGAGAAGGCTGTCTCCTCACCAATTGCTGTGTACAATGACTGCTTTTCCAAGTATTTTGCAATGGGAGATATCTAAGTTATTAGTATTATCAGCATTATCAGTTTTTGAGAAACCTAACTAGTTGAAAAACGCCATTTATATTCCCCTGTTGTTCAGTAGCCAGGGTCACTGCAATTACGGCTGACATTAAATCTGGCCGAGGCGAAAAATGCGATTTTGTTGCGCCGAGTCAGCAGTGGATGTCCAGGACCCCAAACCAGTGGCTCAATCATTATTCTCGGGCCCCCAAAGTGGCAGCCACAAACTTTAGTGCACTTTCTTCGTTCCTATGGCTGGCTCGCTCTAACCACCGCAAGCACAACACACACACGTCCACGTCCACTTGTCCTCTCACTTGCTCACTAATAAGAAATTTCCGAATTAGGCCCTCTCGCTCTGGCAGCTCGCATGCCGACTCTGTCTACGGAAAATGCAAAATGCAAAAATGTGCATTAGGCAAAGTCCAAGAAGCAAAACGAAAACTTTTTGGGGCGACATCGAAGGGGCAGTTGGGGCCGAAGGGGGCCGAGGAGCTGGGGGCCGGAACGGAAGCTGTTGCAGCTGCATGCGGTCAGCACGTCTCTGTGTGCGGATGCGGGTGCGGGTGCGGGGGCATATGCAACTGGGGGCGGGGAGGGCGTGTGTGGTTAGCTTCTTAAAATACAAGCATACGAAATGCCGAGTCCCGAAATTCTTACAAGCAAGAGTGCAAGTCTCTCGCTCTCTCTACATAGCCGTATATGTAAGGATGTGTGTGGTCAGCTGATGTATGGGAAACTCTTTGGTCAGTTTTCTTGCAAGAAAATCTAATCAACACACACCCACACCCACACACACACACACACACAGACGCAGACGCAGGGCACTGCAGTGTGTTACGTATACGCAGCGTTGGACGAACGTCGTTTGTGCATAATTCGTTCGTGTATGAGAGGGGGCGGGTAGAGGTCCTGTTGTAGTTTGGCGGCGGGGGTAATTTCTCCCAGGAGGTAGCCCACAATCACAAGTATATATAAATGCTTTTAATTTGCACAGAACGCACACACAAAGGAGTGCAAAATTTTGAAGAAAATCCAGCAGAACAACTTGCTTTTCGGAAGTTGCTTGCCGGCAGTGGAGAGCCGGTGTTCCTGGACTGGGTAAGTCTTACGACATTTGGCTAGCTCCATGGGAGGGGGAGTGTGTGTGCGTAATGGGGTAAAAAGAGAGGAGCAGAGAGAGCATAGTGCTGTGCTGTCTTATCTTTTTACTTGAAAGCCACCTCACCTCCTGGAACTACGCAAGGGCCGGGATCGGGTTCAGGCTGAGACGGGGATTGTGCATCCACAGTTGAGTTTTGGACTTTACGCATGCATAATCAATGCATTTTCTTCAAAGTGTCTACGCCCGAGAAGATGCAGCGTTTTGGGGCGGGAGATTCGTTCAGCTTATAAATTAGTTGCAAAATATAATTTATGTTGTATCTGTGTGGAACTTCTTTTGGGGCTAATGCACAGCCACAAGACTGATTGTAATTATTGAAAGGCGAGCCACTACACTATGTACTATTATTGTTACTTTAATTCGCAATCTGGCTGAGATGTCTGCTGATAAGATACATAATGGAACAAAATAGTTTATATGGAAAATAAATGTTGATATGTTGAGTTTGCATAAAATATTTTGAATACAATTGTATATTATTGGAAAGTCCCTAGTTCTTTGTGGTTTTAAAATGTTCTTATAAAGTCTAAAGAAAGTGTTGCGCTTTTAAATGAAGTAAGTATGAAGTAAATACAGTCTTTTAGTAGAAAATTCTCTAGTTTCATGACAGACTTCCTTTAACCGTTTTTGTGAACTTGAAGTACTGATTTTAACCGATTTTATTGAACAAAAGCACAGTTATATCAGACCGATATGGTGATTGCTTTTAACACCAAAAGTTTCCAATAGCTTATAGATCGCATTATCCCCAAAATATTAAACAGCGCAAGGCATATCATAACTCTGCAAACCTGAACCCCTTCTCCGTGCTTTTACAATCCAATAAAAACCAATTACAACCGAATCAATCTGGCATACCGATTGCAAAAATAAAAAACTAACTCCAGCGCGAACCGCAGACTCGAGTGATAAATCAAAAAATTGTACTTGCAAAATGACTAAAAATAAGGGTGCAAATCCTCTATTCCCCCGTCGAATATGCAAATAGAGCACAAATTTCTTGCCCAGCAGCACCCTTTGTCTGGCTTTGGTTTTTATTTGGATCCTTTTGTGGCTGTCTGCCGGTTGTGCTCCACTTTTGAATTGATTTCGCCGAAAGTCGTAAATTCCTTTGGCAACTTTCGCTCGTTGAATTCTGCATCCTTCTGCCCAGCGTCAATGTTTGTTTTGGAATTGTTTTCATGTTTTATTTTGTTGCATGCCGCGCTTGGCTGTTTGTTGCCGTTTTTACGGCCAAGGAAAATGGAAAAAAGCGTTGAAAGTCGGGATCCTCCATAATAATATTCAAAGCCATGTGTGTGCGAGAGAGAGAGAGCGGGTCACCAATACAATGGCACAGCCGCTCATCGTCCTGTCCGTCGTCGCGAGTTTCTCTTTGCTGCCTTTCGTCCTCGTTTCTCGCCTCGTGTTTGTTTATTTGCATTTCCGCTTGAGCTGCAGAGCTCTCTCCTCTCTCCTCGAGCCGTGTGGGCCTGTGTGTACTTGTGTGTGTGCGCGAGGACTCCACAGGTGGTTGTGTCTGTTGCTTCTCTGCCTTCCTCTGGCATTGTCATTGAGGACTTTTTTCTGTTGTTGCCCGCTTTCTAGTTCGTCTTGCTTGTTTTTTCGTCGGCTCCCAAACACTTTTGCCTTCGCATTTCTTTTCCGCTCGCCACGTGTGAGTGTGAGTGTGAGTGTGAGTGCGAGTGTGCGAGTGCGTGCCGGCTCGAGTGTGTGTGTGCGAGTGTGGCCTCCAGGACATGCTCATCATCTTCTCTTTGCATTCTCTCGCATTGTCGAGCGGCGTCTCGCTCTCGAGCCGTTTGCTTATTTGTTTGTTTTGCCTCCACTCTGCTTTTTCCTGTTTCTGTTGTCCTTTGGGGCGGATTGGGGGCAGTGTGGCGGGGTCGGTTCCGAAGGATAATTTTCTTGGTTGCCCGGTTTTTTGTGCTCTTATTATGCCGCACACGGCTCAACTTTTCAACTTGTTCTTTTTAGCTTTTTTCGATGGCGGCAAAATAAAATGAAGTAAAAAATACAATTTCGTCAAGGACGTTAATTGTTTTGCTTCTATTTTTTTCGTCTGGCCTGTATGTTTGTATGTGCGAGAGGGACGGCAGCCGGAGGTCTATGTGTGCGTGAGTCCTTTGACTTTTATTTTTGCTTTTATTTTCTGACGCTGCTTGTTTATGTTGTTTTTTCATTGCCACCTCAATTTGCGTGCACTTTGCGTCTGCTGTTGCTGTTGCTGTTGATGTTGTTGCTTTGGCTCTGCGTGTCCTTGCCATTATTTTGATTCCTTTTTTCCACTTTCTTCCGGTTTGAACACTCACACTCACACATTCGCCCATAAGTGGCGTTTAATTTATCAATTTGTCGTTTGCCAAAGGAATTCATTATTTGATTGTTCTCACCATTTTTTTTTTTTTCCGCTTTCCGCTTCGTCCTTTCGGGCTCTTTCACGAGGTTTGTTTACTATTGTCTGGGCTTAATCTTTTGTTTATTTGCCATCAACGTCACCGTTCCGTGTCTGTGCCGTCTGTCGCTTTGTCGCTTTGCCGCTGCATCGGAAGTTCAATCGGTAGCCATGAAATCCTTTTTAGCCCGCCCCTCCGCCCACTCTGGAAGCTTGTAGTGTTTCGGTAATTGAAGTCAAATTGCTTATTGAGATGGATGCCATGTTGATTGAGGTTTTTAATGATTGTTTGTCTCCAAAGACTTATCATTTTTATTTATAAAGGAATTTTATAATTTCGTACCTTTCATATTCCGAGTCTTAAGTCTAAAAAGTTACTTAGCTTGTTTAGTTTGCATTGAACTATTTAAAAAATATGTAAGAATATGGTGTAAAAATATAAAAATAAATGTTTGTACAATTTTGTGGAGTTTAATTACCATTTAAACTTGAAAAGTTGTCCTCATATTCTTTTTGTATTGGATTGACTATTTCGCTGTATTTGTTAATGTAATCTTTGCCCTTGTCTAATATTTTTTAAGGACATGGGTGTAGTCTTTTCGACAGAATGAAAGATCTTAAAAACCTATCTCAAAAGGATTTCTGTCCAATCTGTTAACACAAATCCCTGCCGCTCTCATTCAAATCGTCCAAATAATTAAAACGCAAGCCAAAATAAGTAATTGCCACCTTGTACGACAAGTCGTCAGCAAACCTGAACATAGACCATAAGAATGCAGAAATAAAAAATATAAAAAAATCGAAAATCGGCGAGACACAGGCGAGGAACAACTCGAACCGAATTGACAAATAAAAAGAGAGAATAAGGCAATGGGGAGCTCCGAAAGGAAGTCTGTCTGGGGCCCAGTGGACAATTAAGCAGAAGGGTGACTGACAATTAGAGGGATGGCTGAGGAATCGACAAGTTTCGGGCGCGCAATTATGATTATGGGTGCGTCCCCACCCAAATCCCTCCTTAATTGTTTTTTTCTCTCTCTCATCTCTCAGTTTCCCTTTGCCAGGGATGCTGCCCAGTTGCCTGGACGGAAATTCATTAGAGCAGCGGGGTAACTGGTCCCTGGCCATGTCAAAGCGGCTCCAAGACGATGTCTTGGCTTTTTTCCTCAGCGAAAATTGCAATTTTTCCAGGACTAGACTTCGCCCGGGATGGGCTGGGACAATTGTCCTTGCCTGGCAGACATCCTCCTGCCCCAACTTCGATAAAAAAAAGGGCTTCGCGTCCTGCTTACGACACAGGAAGGGGACGGGCCTGAAGGACAGCTAGACGGGCGGACGAGCAAACATAAAAATGCGTTTTTGCCTTCAGAAGTCCCTTTTTGAAGGGCGGCCCGTGGGGTGGGGCTGTGGAGCGACTTGGACGGGCACCTAAACAGAAAGTAATCAACCCACACACACATTTATACACAGTTTCACAGATATATACAGAGACAGGACAAGAACGGCGTCTCCACCTTCGCTCATTTGCACAAAACACACCCACAACTTGGGTCCGAGCTGGAGAAACTTTTTTTCGCTTTCGCCGCTCCAACATTTCTGTTTCCTCCGCATCGAAGGGCGAAACGGAGCGGGGAACGGGATGGGCGGGGCATTGTTCTTGTGCCGCCATGAAAATTAATGAAGAAGTGCCCGACCCATGTTCCAAAGGCACTAAAACTCCGTCCTCCGCCCATCCGCCGACAGACAGACTGACGTTTTGGTCCCCTGGTTCGTCGGGGTGTGGGTTCTGGGACCTGGGTCCTGGGTCCTGGGTCCTGGATCCTGGGACTTGGGACTTGGCTCTGGGGGTTGGGGTATGGATAAGGTGGGTCGGGAACCGTGGCTACGACCGCCTCTTGGGGGTGCGTGCCCATATCTGCTGGTGTCCAATTTTTTTCGACTCACTCTAACATAAAGCGGGATTAAGGCAAGATGTCTTTCAGTTTGAATTTATTTTTGCTGGAATTTAAATAATTACAATATCTTGCAATTTAAAGTTCAAGTTGAGTGAAAAACAACAAAAGCACAGATTCATATTCGTTTGAGATATACGCTTTTAATGTAATTATTTAATTATTTAATTAAAAAAATAGTACAGAAACAATTATCATTTTTATAAGAGATACGTAATTGTTCCAGTCTTTCTTTGGCATTTTATGAAATTTGTCATTGTATGTACGTTTCTCCAAAAGCCAATGCAATGTTTTTAGAATTTCGGACAGGGCCACTCAGGCATTATAAACCCACTTGAAACAGCAGCCACATGAGACTAACTGGACTTCTCCACCTAGAGGCGAAAATCTGTTAAAAAATGTCACAGACCCTATGAAAATATCTGAAACTAGACGGCCAAGGGGTCCGCCAAAAAACCAGGACCGAAAGACAATGGAAAAGCGATTTCGACGGGCACACGGAGCATTGGGCAAGCCAAGCCCTTCGGGTGAGTGGAGGATTGTGGATTTGCGGACTGCGGGGGTGACTCACCCAGCTGGAACGGGCACCACACACATGGTCAAGTGGGTGTTGACCCGTCCGCATTTAGAGGTGCACGGAGTCGTCCGGTGTTGGGTTTTTTTTCGGGAGGCTAGTCGCCCGCCCGACTGCGGCAACTGTCGCTAGATGGCGCCGAACAGGAGCCGAGCAGCAGCGAAAGGCGGACACGGACACGGACACGGACATGGACGAGGACGAGGACGACGCCTTTGCTTTTAGCTTGATTGCCAAGCCTAGTTAACTGTAAAGTTTTATAACTTTGGCCGGTTACCGCCAGCCCCCATCCAGTCACCCAATCACCGCCCCCTCTCGAGCACAGACTAGCCTCACCTGCAGAGCGTTGAAATCGGTTGGTTTATAGCACGCGCCAACGCAGCCCTTGGTCGTTGGTCCCTTTGCCTCCTAAGCCCCGCCTGGCCGGGCTCTAACCCCCACCCTTATCCCTGACAGCCCCGACTTTCGTTCGACCCTTTTAAAAAGTCGTCAATACTCGCCCTGCTGCGAAAGGGTTTTGGGGAGACGTGCAACGGCCTCTGAACTCGCCAAGGACTGGGTCCGGGAGCAGACCAGAACAAGGACCTGAGCTCGGGCGTCTATCAAATTCCAATTTCGGTCCCTTTTTTTCCTCCGCTCCGTTGGCATTCCAGGTTTATGGCGTCTTTTTAGCGTAAATCCTGCATGGCCACGCCCGGAGTCCGGTCCTGCTGCTGCACCCTTCGGGGAACCCTTCGTTCCGCACCCCTGAGTCAACCGAATGCCCCATCCACCATTGGGGCCACATCTTCACAGCCTCCACCCTCCGACTCCCAAACTCCAATGGAACAGTAAAGAGTATCTGGGTTTATCGGCAGACCTGTGTATTTACATCTACTACATTGCCATTTTGATTTTGAAATTTTAACTAAAATCGTATATTTTCTTTTTCTATTATTAGTTGTTTTTTTTAATTAGAAGATTAAAAAAATCAGTGGAATTTTGTTTGCGTATATTGAAGCTTCAGTAAATATTTTCTTTTCATATCAACACACTTGCTTTGAAGCTGATTTCTTTGTTGAAAAATTTGCAAGGTAGTCTCACGAGCTTCATTGAGATCATCGCATCAGTATAAAGCAGGCAAAATTCATATTAATCAAACAATGAAAAATGTACCTGCACTGCTATAAAGCTTTAATTTTAATATTACTTCATGCAATACCCTCCGTTTTAGGTCTAAAGCTTATGGATAGTAGTATTCGTAGTAAATTCAATTTTGATAATGTCAAGACAATATATTTGAATGCTTTAATTTTAGCTAGAGAGACCCGGCGTAAAAATATAAACATTATATTTTTATAAATATTTGGTTTTAAAAAGTTCTGTTGAGTATCCACAAGTCAAAGCGGTCTGACTAGTTTGCGATGCAAACATATGTTATTTGTATTGTAGGAAACCGGTCTTTTTTGTTATAGAATATATACAGACGATCGAGCTATATGCACACTTCATTCATAAAGAATTATTTTTAAGTTTGAATAAGACGTTGCTTATTTACTAAAAACAGCTGCAAATTGTTGGATTATCCGCTTGAGTTTGAAAATAAATTCAAAACCACAATTAAAATGAGTAATACTTGGGTGATAATTATATGCAATACTCATAACTCTATGTAAAATAAGCATTTTTCCCAGCTCAGTGAGAAAAACCCCTCTCAGCGTAGAGATAACCTTTAAATAGCAATCTCTATGTATATTTCCCGCGTTAAAGCCTTAACGAGCACATAACTGAGCGCGTTTAGCTGGCGATTGGCAAGCTCAGTCAGAATTATCTCCCGCGATCATCAGCCAAGTTCAGTTCGATTCCGGGATTCAAAGTGTTAACACGTGCCACGCGAAAAATCGAGGATGAGGTACTCCAATCTTCTGGTTAGCTGTGCCTGCTTGCTGCTCCTTCACCTTGAGGTAGGTCGTGCAACTCGCCACTGGCCCCCCGATAAGTAACGTTGTTGTTCACCTATAGATGGGAGCAGCCAGAGCCACCGTCAGCAGACCCAGCGAGTCTCTTTATGCCACGGCGCGGGACCTGGGATTGGATGCTGCCGGATTGGACGAGATATGGCGCACCAGGAAGCCGTTAATTATCAGGAATCAGATGGGGCCGAATGAAGTGACCACGGTGACCTACAACCTAGGTGCCGACGAACGCACTATCACCAAACACGTGGAAAACAAGTTTCACACCTCTTTCCAATTTCGAGAGAATTGGGGTCAGCCAGATCCCGAGTTATTTCTCAACCCGTTCCTGAATCCGTTTGGCAGTGGGTTTTCGCAGACGTTCTTTGAAAACTGGGCGAGACTATTTTCAAACCCATTTTTACCTTGCTGCCAAGGGTTTAATGGTCATAATAATCCGACCCCAACTTCATCAAATGAGCGCATCCCAAATAGTCGCATTCCAATTGAACGCAATCCAAGTGCAAACGAGCGTCCCCTCTATATGCCAAGTATAGATGAATCCAATTCAAATGATCCCCAGTGGGTGCCAGTGCCAGAAAATTCCACTCAGAGGCCTATGGTTCCACTGCCCACCCTGGCGCCTTCAAATAACGCAAGAGATGACACTGTCATCGACGATTTTCTGGCAAAGGTGGATGTCACCACCTCGGATATTAAGGAAGAGGATGGGGAATACGTCAGAACGATCGTAGACAAAAATGGAAGAATTCTTAAGGCCAAATTCGAGCTGGTCGAAACCAAAAGCCAAGATTGAAAACAGCCCACCAAGTACATAATATTAAACACTATTAGTCGTTAATTAAACATTGCTTGTGAATAAATTCAGACTCATATTTGTTATTAAAAATGAAGTGTATTAATTCCGTTTTTCAGAATCCAAAAAGGTTTTTTTATTTAATTTAAGTCATACGAGTATTCGTTCCATCGGAATGTGATTTTATAACAAAAACTGGTGCAACGAAATATTTTTAAAGCACATTCCACTAATTTGAATTAATTTCAAGACTCACTTTCGCTTAATGGTTTTAGGATCTTTATTTTAATATAATATCAATTGATTCTTTAAGTAATTTATCCTACATTTGTTTTCAATATGCTTTGTGCAGGATTTGTTTTTACAAAACAAGTAAAAATTTAATTTATTTGGTAATTACCTAATCTAACCCTTCTCTAATGAGGACATTGCTTTTGAAATTACGAATTGTTTTTGCATAAATATGAATGTAAACAATCTCAATCGCAGCATTTCGAGGTCACCACCTCATAATGTTACGCTTCATTATCTGTGGCAGAAAAATACTTCTGCTTCGCAATAGGCGTAGATGTAGATATTGCAGTGTAAATTAAAAATGTGATTATATGTTCAAATGGAATACATACAAGCTTCATAAGTTATTGCTGGGCATAGCTTTATCACAATTAATAAAATATATATTTCTACAAAATGATCAACCGCAGCTAAAAAGTTTACAAAAATGCTTATCTTGATTTGTATTTATAAAATTAAAATATATATTTTTTGTTTTTCGATAGCAGCTGCCGGAAAATAAATAATAAAATGCCTAGTTATGTTTTCCTTTATTATTCAACATTAACTAGATTATCAAAACATAATTAATAAAGGAAAACATATACATGGGAAATTCTCTGATATCGAAGACGTCATTTGTACTGTATTTTAATTATGCAAAATTTGATAATTATAGCTCTTGGTTAAAGTTTGCGTAGTTAACAGTGTTTGAGTGCTGACTCGCTGAACTGGTGAATAGGCCATGCCGACGCCGACCACTCCACTACAGTGAGGTCTCGACAAGGCAAAAATAAATTTAAGGGTATTCAACACTTGGCTTCCAAAGCTATCCTCGCCTTCTTATTTTTAAACTTGTAGGCCCCTGTTTCAGAGCGATAACCTTTCGAGGGAAAGCTTAATTTTTGAATTCCAATGGGAGACACCTACACATATTCACGTAAAACTCTTGAGAGTGATCAAGTGTCGATCGCCCAGCTTAGCCGCCATTATCAACCTCAGTCAGATTCAGACAATCAGAGTGTTTGCAAGTGCCGCGGAACGATCGACTATGAAGTACGCTAATCTCTGGGCTAGCTGCGTCTGCCTGCTGCTCCTTCAACTAGAGGTAGGTCTATCAAGTGACCCCTATTCCCCCATTAAGTAAAGTCTTTGTTTGCTTTCAGATGGGAGCAGCCAGAGCCACCGTCAGCAGACCCAGCGAGTCTCTCTATAATATGGCCCGGGGAATGGGCTTGGATGGTGCAGGACTGGACGAAATTTGGCGTACCGGGAAGCCCTTGGTTACCACAAAACTAGGTGAAGCCGGAGAGCAGACTAGGGTGACCTACGAGCTGAGTCCCGATCACACAGCCCTGGCCATGCACAGGCTTACGGAGAAGTCATCCCCGGCTAGGATAGAGGCTGGTGCCACCTCGCTCTCCAAGCCACAAGAAGACTGGGAGTATGTGCCTAACCCCGTCCACCGCCCAGCTTCACGGTTTCCCGAGCCCAGTTTCGGATTCGGCAGCTCCGACAATACCTTCACCAATTCGTTTGGCAGTGGCTTCCCCCGCTCGTCGCTCTTCCCCAGCTGGGGCCTTCCCGAGGGAGTAACACCCAAAGTCGAGACCAAGACGGAGGTCGACGACCAAGGACGAAGGGTGACGACAACCACCAGCACCTATAGCGGCCCTCTTTCCCCCGGACACAGTATCTTCGACTCGCTATTCCCCGATATATCCAGGGCACCAGGTCCTATTCATCCCGAAAACACGCCCCAGGCGCAGAATCCGCCCGTGGGAGCCTTTCCTTCGTTCCCAGCCGGATCGTTTTTCGGGAAACCCGCATTGCTGCCGCCGCTGAACCCTCCGAGCCCTAGGGATCCCAAAGAGCCCACCTGGGTGCCAGTGCAGGACCCGACTACCACCCAGAGACCTGTGGATCCAGTCCCCACGGCTAGTGGCGCTGAGACAGACTCCACCATTGATGACTTTCTTGCCAGGGTGAACATCTCTGCCGCGGAAATCGAGGAGAAGAACGGGGAGTTGGTCAAGACGATCGTGGACAAGAACGGAAGAGTGCTGACCGTGAGGTTTGTGCTGAGCACTGTCAAAGGGGACCCGGAGAAGCCCAAGCAGGAAGAGCCTACCAAGTAAATTTCCATTTGTTACTCTTGATGTTAAGTATATAATTCATGAATGTGGAATATAACTTATAGTAAACAATTTAGAAAAATAAAAATGATTTTTGAGTTCATTTATAAAAGTACTATCAGTCGGGGCTAAGCTCCGAGATAACGACGAACAAGTCAACCTGAGTCAACCTTTACCGGGAATTTCGCATTAAAAAACGTGATAAGGGTGTTTTAATCAAAACATGTTTCCGGCTCAATTGGGAAAAGTTCAAGTCGTATAAACTTACCTGCTATAATAAAGGCATTGAGCAGTGTTTCTCCTTAAATATATGTATAAGCTACTACAAAGCGCTATAACTTATTCAAAAGCTACTCGCATATATACGTTTTGGGAAATTAATATTTTTTATTTTCAGATCGCTGGCCAAATTAATTAAAAAGCATTAATAGTTTTGTATGGCTAATTTATTACAACAATATTTTTGGCGTTCGCTAACAACTGAGCTGTAAAAAATCGAAAGAAATAAATATATAATGGCAATAATAAAAAATCAACATAAACAAAATTAAAATAATAACATTAATAGATTAAGCGTGTTAACAACATAATATATGCAATACATAAATTGCAGCCAAAAATAATTCAAGCATTAAGAGATCAAAATTATAAAAAAGCACAAAGGGAAGCGAAACGGGAGATTCAATTTGAATTTCAAAGCAAAATTATAAAAATACGTGAAAGAACTATTGCATAATTTGGTGCGATGCTCAACGCAGAACGCATTTGTTGGCCGAAAGCGATTGTGGGTGGAAATGCTGCTGGGGGTGGTGTTTGCCGGTTATTGTGGGCGGCGTCGCAGCCAGCATAAAGGTGGTCTGTCTGTCACTGCCCTTCTTGCTCGATGGCATTGCATTAGTTGGGTTACATTTATAAGCCAAGCATGTCATAGAAAAAATAAACTAGATTAGTAAAAATTTGTTGGCGGATCAAATGGGTGAAAATCGTAATAAGCTTTGGTCTTAAATCTAGGTAAGCATAATTAAGCATTAAAAATCAACTATGCGTTAAGTAAGACATAAATATTTCAACAAGTACTACGTGCGTCACTTCGCTTGTAAACCATGTATAATAAATGTAATTTTATGTTTTTTTGTAATAGAGATTTCGATAAAGTTTATAAATGGCCAAGGGCTTTCAAATTTAATATGCAAATGTAATATAAAATAGTGGTATATATTTTTGAATTGTTATAAAAAAGATTGCTGTCTGCTTTTCCTCTTTCTCATATATTTCTTTAGCGAAACAAACTGATAACAGTTTGGTCAACAGACATTGGGATTTATAAGTTCAGGATTGATTGTTCATTTGAGATCGAATTATTCGAATTCGAATATGAGATTTCAAAGGTGTTTCTTAGACTACAACGAGTACTTGAAGTCCTTACTCACCAAGTTGTCGAAGCGCAAGGCATCCTCGTCGCTGAGGCCCATGCTGCGCGTCAGCTGCAGGTAAGTCGAGGTAATGGGCTTCAGTCGCTCCAGGTCCAGCGGCGGCAGTGGCAGTGATAGTTCCATGGGCGGCAGGTGACGCAGCTGGGGAATGCGCATCTCCGACAGCGGCTTGGGCGGACTGGGCAGCTCCAGCTTGAGCGGCACATGGGCGGCCACTGGCGTCGATGTCGAGGCCGGGTTTCCGCTCTTGAGACTGCAAAACAGAGATTTCGTTAGATTTATCGGAGTGAGAGGGGCTGTGTCTTTGGCGGCGGTGGGCGTGGCCGTCGAGACGGCCGGAGAGCGTGCCTGCACCGAACTGTCCGGAGAGTTCTTGAGCAGGGAGGGATTAGAATTGGTATTGGGAGCTGGAGAAGCGGCCTTGGGAGGGTCTAGCGGACGGCCCTGAGAAGCGGTAGTGCCGCTAGGGTTAGGGGTAGGGGTTGCCGTGGCAGAAACTGGGGTTGGATAGCTGAGGCTCTGCAGCAGGCTGCTGCCGTAGAGGGGCGGCGCTAAGACCGGTTCCCCGGCATAGAAGCGCCTCATGAAGTCGTAGTATCGCAGGAGATTGTCCCGCGACTTCAGCAGATGGGCATCAAGTCCCTGGGAACTGGCACTGCCCTGGGACAGGGAAGCCGTAGTGGGGCTTGACTCGACTTGGGCTTGGACGTGGTCCGGCGGACTAGGCGGACCTTGCAACTGGGACTTGACCCGGATTTTTGGCACGCTAACCGGCGATGTTTCGACAGCCGCCTCAGCCACCGTTGGCTTGGGATTGAGACTGGGACCGGGGCTGGGTGGCGGTGCAGCCCCCGGCGCATCCTGCTGGGCGGCACTAAAGCTGCTGGCGCCACCACACACCCCGGCACCCACACCCAGTCCCACCCCCCCGGTCAGGCCACTGGCCACTGCAAGCGAGGCCTTGAGCTCGGCGCTCGAGTGCCGGCGGCGCTTGGCCGTGGGCCCCGCCTCCAGAGAGCTCTCCGTGTGCGATGAATAATTCAGGTAGTTCTCCACTTCTGAGGAGCTCTCGTTGCCGGCCAGCTCGGCATCCTTTCCGCCCGCCGAGGGCGAGGAGGGCCGTAGGTTCTTCTTGCACTCAGGACAGATTGTCAGGAAGCGAGTGACCGCCTCGCGGGGCAGGAACGCATATGTTTCGGTGATCTGTTGGGGGAAAAGAAATTCAATCATGATTAGATAACTACCATTAATTGTCATCAAACTTATAACTCTTGTTTATGTTGATGTTAATATTAAATGTTGTTTACGACGGGTTAATGGGTGTATTCCTTATATTTTCCGACAAATACTTCAAGCGTTTCTAATATAAGTTTTAGAGGATAGTAAAAATAAAATTAGATATAAATTAAATTTTGAAAATATAGGCTTAATATAGCATCCCAAACTTTTATTTCTGACATAAAAAAATGCATTAAAGTT
>JAEIIH010018032.1:0-39214 GCA_018904745.1 Drosophila orosa | reverse complement strand
ATGTCGGAACGGGCCGGATCGGACGACTATATCATATAGCTGCCATAGGAACAATCGGAACATTTTTAGGAAACAAATTCTAACTTTGCCAGTTTCAACATTTTTTTTATTTAATTTAATTTTTGATTATTCTAGAATTTTGGTTTTAATTTTATGAAAATCGGAGCACTATATCATATAGCTGCCATAGAAACGAACGTTAAATGGTAGGGAAATGTAAAATTGTAACTTTAAATGTAAAATGTACATGTAAAACTTTAAAGTAATGAAAGTTGGAATTATGATTTTTAAATCCACACTGCAAGGGTATACAAACTTCGGTGTACCGAAGTTAGCTTCCTTTCTTGTTAACTATGAAGCTCCGTTTTTAATGAAAGAAAATGTTTGGGGTTATAAATGGAATCTTTTACTTCTTTTATACATCTATTATGGTATTAAAACCTCATATTCTTTAATTCCGATACAATTCTAGTTTTAGTTCGTACAATTTTAAGAACATGCTTAAGATAAGTATATGCGTGAAATGGTCAAAATGTTCACACATTGCCTATTTGATTTTTTAATAAAATAATTGCATGTATTACAAGAGTAAATAATTAAATAATTAAGGATTCTAGCTGTCTTAAAAAAAATACAATATTACTAAGCATATAAATAATTGAATTGTTCGCAAAAGACCTAAACTAATCTAGCCTAAAAATAAAAGTTAACAAACAACAAATCTTTCTACGTCTTGCGAAAACTAAGCAGAATGGGCGAAATGGCCTCCAGGCAGTCCATTATGTCCTTCCGCGACTTGGCACCCGTAAAGACCACCTTCCCATTGACGAAGATTAGGAGAACGACACGAGGCTTGACCATGCGATAGATGAGGCCGGGGAACATCTCCGGTTCGTAAGAACTGAACTGGCCGTGCACCTGATTGAGATTCTCCAGGCGAATGGGGAAGCGCAGGTCCACCGTGGCCACAATGTTCTGCAGCTTGTAGTCCATGAATTTCACGGGGAAACCCAGCTTCTGCAGGATGCGGGCGAACTTTCGGGAGCCAATATCCGCCTCGATCTCGTTGCGGGCGCCCGTGCAGATGATCTTGCCCGTCCGGAAGATCAGAGCCGTGCAGCGGGGCGCGTGCATTCGCATGATTACGCCCCGAAAGCGCTTGGGGGAGTACTCGGAGTTCCTGGTGCGGGAGTTGATCGCCTTGAGGTCCAGTTCGCAGTTCACCGAGAACGTGGCCACGATATTCCTGCAAATTACCAGCAAATTTGGTCAATTTCATTCGCGATTTCAGTGATGTCGTCAGCAGACGGCATTCAATTCAACTAACTGCAGTCTTATCTCGTGCTGGGCGTCCTTGGGCTCCACCAGCGCCACCGGCTGCTGCGGCTGCAGGGCGGCGTGTGGGTTGAGGCTGGCATTGCTGGTCGCCGCCACATTATCCCTGTCCCGTTCAGCTTCGGCTATTTTAAAATGGAATTGCATGGCCAAAAATTATAAACAAAACAGCACGCGAGGTGGCCAGTGTTGCCCTACGAAATTCGGTGCAGTTAATTGCCGGTTATTGCGGTATTTTTTGAATGCGTTAGGTCTTTTTAAATGCACTGAAAGAAACTTCAAGTCTTAATTTAATTGTTTTGACAACTAAAGGCCATATTCACCTATGCATGCTAACATATTGTATTTACCTCTAAAGTCAATATTTAAGCAATAAATTAAGCAACATGTAGACATTGTGCCATTTGTCAAGTTTGGCTAATATATATTAAAAGTTTTACAAATTGATATTAACAATTCTTTGTAAAAGGAATGAAAAATAATAAATAAAAAGGCGGAATAAACCATTTCTTAAATATCATCCATATAAACATTTTCTATTAAATTAAATTTATGTTCTGAATATTTGCAATTTCATAAGAAGTCGATGGTACATTCTGCGGCAAACCAATCTGGCCACACTAGCAAGCGGAGACCGAGTACTTTCTGACAAATTGACGACAATATTTCAACAATAATGTCGGCACACAGCGGCGGAACTGATTGGAATTTCGTGGTGAAAGCCCTGCTGCAAAACCGCACGGGTGCCCTAAACAAAAACGAAGTTGTTAATCTACTCAGAGCGATCACACGCTGGTAAGTAACAGAACTTTTTCACTGCCCCCCCCAATGGCGCAGTGCGAAATAAAGTGCACGAAAAAAAGTGACTTGCAAAATTAAATATGGCCGCCCCGGCGACAAAACTGCAAAAAGCTTTGAAATTATTGCATTTTCAACAACTAACTATGCTCTTTCGTGTCTTTCCTGCAGCGAACATGATTTTTTCGACGAGGAAAGCAGTTACACCCAATTTTACACGGCCTTTGCAGCTCTGGCGGCCGACAAGCTTATGCAAATAAAAACGAGTAAGTGCAGCCTAATGATTTTTCGCCAGGGAAGAGAGCGTAGTGCGAGGCATTGTTTGGCTTTGGCCAAGAAATGACCAATCCTATGAGTGATTCACTCCCACCAATACGATACACGGCATATGTGTGTGCCGTCTTTATATAAAAACATATGTATATATAAATATTTGTTTTTCATTTTGCTTTGTTTGCAGTTTGCCAGACGCAGATTTGCCAGCTGCACGATGCCACCGCGGTGCTCATTCGTTTCATCATCTACCGGCTGCCCCGCGTCTCCGTCTACGAGACCAAATGGCTACTGGTGGCCCTCAAAATGCTCTGCGAGGGCAGGGAGAACGTCTCCATGTCCTCGGCCATGTTCGACTACAATGCGGTGGCCACCGTTCTGAAGAGCTGCAAGCACCCCGAATCGAGCAGCAAGAGCATTCTGCCCAGCAGTAGCAGCATCTCGTCCAGCGGCACGGGAGGGAATGCAGACAAAGACTCGCCCAAGCTGGAGATCAAACGCTCGCGTTCGGATCTGTCCTCAGTGATCCTGCAGCAACTGCTGGCTCCCCTGGAGCCGGGCAAGATGACCTGGGTTCCGCTTAGCGAGGAGGTCACCGACTGCACTGTGAGCCCCTGAAGTAAGAAGCATTATGAAAGTGTAATTTTAACATATATTTTGCTGTTTCACAGGACCAACTGCTGGCGGCTAATGTGGAGTTCTTCCAGCAGCAGAACGGAGTCGATACCCTGCTGGACGTATGCGTGAGCCTGCCCATACTGAATCGCTATCGTTCCAAGTATCTGGAGACGATTAACGGCGGCAAGCCGCTCTATCTGCCCCTCACGCAGGTGGAGGCCACCGCCGTAAAGTCGAGCATGAATCACATGCTCACCGATCTCAATATACTGAGTCAGGCTCATGCCTTGATCGTGCTTCAGCCGCTCACCCCCAGTCGCATTGAACGGCTGTCGAGTTGCGGCATTGCTGCTCTCTACAACGCCGTCTTGGTTTCCATAACCGCCAGTGTGCTCAGCATGTCCCAGACGAGCAGCAGCTCCCAGAAGCAGAGTGCTGCTTCCACCAGCCAGGCAAGTGGCGGTGGAGGAGGTGGATCGAGTGCTGGACAGAGTAATAAGGACCACGATGACTTTGAAGAGCAGGCCTGCAGCATAGTGAGCAAAGCTCTGGAGATCTACTCCTGCATCGGAGACCTGTTCGAGTCGTCGGCCCGCATTCATGTGTATCAGAATCATCTGTGCTACGGCAGCTGGCTGCTTATCAGTGGCATCCAGGGGGCCATGGGTGCCTCCGGCAGTGGCAGCTCTTCGGACACCTCTTCTAAGTCAGCCACGAAAGCGGCCAAGTCTGGCAGCGAGGCGGCAGCAGCAGCAGCAGCTCCAAGTACACCCATAGCCAGAGTCAATCTGTTTAAGGTGCAGCAGGGTTTCGGGGAACTCAATGCGGCCATTGCTAATCACAGCATCAAGCTGCTGTCGGAACTGATTGAGGATCTAAAGATTGAGTCCGCCTGTGGGCCGAGTCCCGAGTCCAGTGAGCTGCCAGAGCCGGCACAATTCGACATCCTGCAGAGCTACAGTTCGCTGGGAAGGATTGTGCGAGTGCTGAACACGGCCACGTTGCACCAGCTCTTCACCTTCCTGGCCACGGTGGCGTATCGCAAGGCCTGCACCCAGCGCCGAGCCTCGGCCAAGGATCGCGCGGAATGCGAACCCATTAGCTACTCGGATTCTACCACCTACTTCAACGACTCGCTTTCCTGCTCGGACAACTCCGAGGAGGACGACAGCGAGAGCTACCTGGGACACTGGTTCAAGGAGACCCTCTCCCCGGAAACGCATGACGACAACGCCAATACATCGGCCCAAGAGCGAGGCGGTGGGGAGCAGAAGAGTTCGCTTGTGCCCAAGCTAGATGAGCCGCACGAGTATCTGGACTTGGCGGCAGACATATTCTGCTTCCTAGACGAATTCCTGGCCAATAAGCACGCCTACATGCAGCGCTACGTTAAGGCGGGCGTCAGTGATCAGCAAATGCTGCTAATGGCAAATATAATCAAGGACTTTGACAGGGATGTGATGCGAAATGATGGCGAACAGGGCTCGGGCAATGCTCCGGCGGCCAATGCGGCTGCGGGATCCTCGGCAGCAGCCACAACCAAGTGGCAAACGGCCATGATTCGGTTTTCAGGCTCTGCCGGTCGCTACATCCACAATCTGATCTCCACGTCGCTGCTGTCCGAACAACTGCAGTCCAATCTGCTGCAGCATTTGGCCATCTCGCCCTGGTCAACGGATACCAGCACCTGGCCACTGCAGGTCTACCCGAGTACCCTATCCGTGCTCGTCCAAATCCTCCTGTTGAAGCCCACGCAGGAGAAGGAAGCCGCCTGCCTGTCCGTGTGGCATAGACTTATCAACACCCTCGTCGAGGGCGTCTGCAATTGGTCGGCCGCCAGCGATGCTGACTACGAGGATCTAAACATTGAGCATGCCCAGCTGCTGCTCTTTCTCTTCCACTCGCTCAATTTGATGCAAAAGAAGTCCATCCTGCTGCTGACCGCCGGCGGGGTAATACGCTGCGCCGAGGTTTGTCGCGGCATCAGTGGCGAGCGACCGGTGAGGAACAGCCAGATGATGCTGCTGTCGCGACTGCTGCTGTTCTTGGAGTATCTGATGAAGCATTTGTATAACGCTCCGCCCGAACTGCTCGATCAGGTGCGCTGGAATCTGTTTAGCGTGAGCAGTATGCCGGCAACACAGAAGATCACGGATCTGCTCAACAGCCGCACCAAATTGAATGCGTATTTCCGACAGGACATCGAGGAGAAGTTCCGCAAGTCAGCGGGGGAATACGGATCTGGTAGGTCTTGAAAAAAAGTATAAAAAGTATATACCCTTTAATCCCTCGCTCTTTAATTCCCAGCCATACGTCCCACATTCTACACCTTGGTCATGGCCGATCCCGAGAAGCCCTACTGGGCCCAGGACTTTAAGTTGGATGGCCTGGCCTGGAACTTTATTCTCTGCACCCCGGACAAGCTCAAGTATCCCCTGCTGGTGGATGCCCTCACGGACATTCTGGCCATTGTTGACATGTCAGCTTTTACAAAGGACAAGGAGGCCAAGGATGCGAATATGCAGAGTCTGTGTGCGATGCAGTACTGCTTCAGCATTGCCTGGAAGCTGATATTGGGTCTGCCGCCCTCCACCTCGCATGTGGAGTCGCTAAAGGTGGAGCCAGTGCCCAACCTGCACTCGCTGATTTGGAGCATACGCTGCCCGAAGGCCAGTTCGCACTATCTGGTGGTCAACAGCTTGATTAAACAGGGCATGTACACCCAATACTCTGAGACGCTGTGGAAGCAGGTGGGCGACATAGCGGGCGACATTAAGTACAGCCTCAAGCAGACCATACTCGGCGTTGAGGCTTTCAATAACCAGATGAACGGCAATGGTAAGACACTTGATCTGTAACTATAACTGAATTATAATTTATTCCCTCGTTAGGTACTCCCCGGCTCTCCGATCTCATCTTGTTTGATTCGTTGGTGGCTCACATGCAGGCTGTTGCCTGGGCCAACAAGGAGGGCCTAAAGCTGACGCGCAGAGAAACTGATGACACTTCCGGCGATCAGGGTTCTACTGGTGCTGGAGCCTCGAGCAACGATCCCGATGTTTACTCCTCCAACGAGTCCATCGACGAGGAGAAGGCCCAGCAGGAAGAGGAGGGCGAACTGCCCAGTGATCTGCAGAAACATAACCAACTAGTGAACGAGCTGATGCTCAAGCTGATGAACTCTTACCGCCTACTCTCGGTCATTGTGCGCGGCCAGATGCTGAAGCAGTTGTCCAGTTCGACGCCAGAGCAAGCTCTCAATCTGATTGTGCCGATTGTGAGCGATAAGCCAGCCATAATGCTGGAGCTGCATGCAGCCTTTCTGAAGCTGCTGCCGAACGAGGACAAGCAACTGATTGCGAACGAATGGCCCAAGTGTCTCATGGTCAACGATTCCGCCTTCGATGGCAAGCAGTTCCCCGTGGAGCCGTACACCCTGAACGTGATAGATGCGCATATTACGGAACTGACGCGCGGCGCCAACTACTCCACGCTGCACACTCTAAAGCATTGCCTCAAGTCCATCCTGCACTTGTTCGAGCTCCTCCTGCCTCATTGCTCGCATGGCAACAAGGAGATGGAGTCGCAGCTAAAGGGCTTGCTGATCGCCTCCATGCTGGACATGCGCACCGACTATCTGCAGGGACAGAGCGAGCAGTGCCTGCGGGAGATCCTCAGTGGGTTGACTCTGGAGGCCCAGAAGTTGCTGCTCTATGAGCACATGATTGGCTATTGCTATCGCATGCTCAAGGACTTTGCAGCCGATCTTCGCCAGACGGCAGCCCCGCCGCTGGATCAAGAGCGTGCCATGTTCAATGAGTCCATGCTGTTTGCTGTGCTCAAGACCATGATCAAAATGCTGGAGAAACCGACGGGAGTGCAGGCAATGCGGCAGTTCTTCAAGGATCAGAAATCGGGAAGTCTCACGACCCTTCTGCTCTCTTTTACGGGCACCAGTCTGCCCGTCAGCTATGCTCGCAAGATGCTGCAGTTTGTGGAGCGCCTGTTCCAGCAGTCCACGCAAGCGGACTCCCAGTTCCTGCACGACGATCTGGTCGAGTGCTTCTCGGAGCTGGCCACCATCGATGTGGCTCGCCTGAAGCTCTGGTTGGCCCACATTATCTACGGGCCCAACGTGAGCACCGAAGTGAGCACATCGGAGGCAATGGACACCACCTGCCGCCTGTTGACCAGCATCATGCAGCCCTCGAGCAGTTCCAGCAGCAATGCCCAAACTCCCACCAATATGGCCACAGTTTCCGCCATGCCGAGCATCTCCGATCAGCTGGATGCCATGGAAATTGACTACGACTGCGGAACGGCAGCGGGCGGAGGTGGAGAGAGCGGCGCTGGGGCTGGAGGCGGCGCTGGTGGTGCCAATACCTCGCAGATATTGAGCCTGTGGCAGGCCGCACAGCCAAATCCCTCGGAGGAGTCGTCACAAGCATGCTGCGAGCACTCGGGCAGCGAACGAAATGGAGCCCTGCTCCTGAGCTTCATCAAATCCTTGGTCAAGGATCAGAGCAAGGCAGCGCAGATAGCGCCGCCTCTGTTCCAGGCTCTGCTGCAGCTGGGACAGACTTTGATATCGCCACCGCAGGATGCCTGCGACTTTGCGGATGTGCTTCAGATAATGATTACGCTGGCGGATGCCATACCCGCACGCGGACATGCGGCATTGTTCAATACCACAGTGCTGTGGCTGGAGCTGGAGAAGCAGCAGCTGCCGGACAAGCAGCTGAGGCATGCCGAGAATGTCAGCGCCCTGCTGCGCTACCTCAGCGAACTGCTGCAGAGCATCGGCTATCGCGGCAGCCGGCAACACATGCCGCCGTGGGACGATGAGCTGCAGACTGATCTGGACGAGCTGTACGATGAGCTGGCCGAGGAGGGGGAGCAGGACTCGTTGCTGGACAATGACTCCGACGAGGATACGCTGAACAACAAGCTCTGCACCTTCTCGCAGACGCAGAAGGAGTTCATGAACCAGCACTGGTACCACTGCCACACCTGCAACATGATCAACACGGTCGGTGTGTGCTCCGTCTGCGCTCGGGTCTGCCACAAGGGACACGACGTGAGTTATGCCAAGTACGGCAACTTCTTCTGCGACTGCGGAGCCAAGGAGGATGGGTCATGTCAGGCGTTGAGCCGTCGTCTTGGTAGCGGCGAGGTTAGAGATTCCGCCGGCGTGGCCAGCTACCTGCCCTCTCATATGAGTCTACTGGCAGGCAAGAAGAGGAGCAGCCCGCCCGCGATGCAGCAGGGGCCGGCTGCTCGCAAGGATTCCTTGAACAGCGAAAGGATCGCTGTGCTAAGCAAGCTGCTGGAACCGTATCGCGAGACCCTTCAGCATCAGGAGCAGTGGCTGCTGGTTGTTCGCTGCCTTCTGGAATACTTTGATTTGCTGTTGCCGTCAATCCGGGAGAACTGCACCCTCTACTCCATCGTGGGATGCCACAAGAGGGCAACGGCGGCCTTGGAGCGGCTGCATCAGCTGGAACAGAGCTTCCAGGTCACGGATCAACTAATGTTCGCCACGCTGGGCTCCCAGGAGGGTGCCTTCGAGAATGTGCGCATGAATTACTCGGGGGATCAGGGCCAGACCATCAAGCACCTGATATCATCCGGAGTGGTGCGGCGCGTGGCCTTCTGTTGCCTGTCCTCGCCCCATGGCCGCCGTCAGCAGCTGGCCGTGTCGCATGAGAAGGGCAAGGTGACCATCCTTCAGCTCTCGGCGCTGCTCAAGCAGGCCGATGCCTCCAAGCGGAAACTGACTCTAACGCAGCTGAGTTCCGCACCAATTGCATGCACGGTGCTCTCGTTAGCCGCCAATCCCTGCAATGAGGATTGCCTGGCCGTTTGCGGCCTGAAGGAGTGTCACGTGCTCACCTTCTCCAGCAGCGGCAGCACCAATGAACATATCGTGGTGAGTCCCCAGCTGGAAAACGGCAACTACATCAAGAAGGCGGTCTGGCTGCCCGGCTCGCAGACTCTTTTAGCTCTCGTCACCTCGGATTATGTGAAGATCTACGATCTGGCAGTGGATTCGTACAGCCCCAAGTACTACTACCTGGTGGCCTTGGGCAAGATCCGGGACTGCACGTTCATGTACCAGGATGGCCAGTACTACATGCTGAGCTTTGCCAGCTCCGGTTACATTTACACGCAGCAGTTGGATCAGCAGAGCCTGGCGGTGCATGGAGACTTTTATGTGACCAATACCCTGGAGCTGAGTCACCAGCACATCAAGGATGTCAATGGGCAGGTGGGCGGCGGAGGAGTGTCCATCTACTACTCGCACACCATGCAGCTGCTCTTCTACAGCTACTCCTCGGGCAGGAGCTTCTTCTCGCCGCTCACCAATGTGAATGACGGCGTGAAGGGCATCTACCATCTGGACACGAACTCGGCCAGCAAGTCGGCCTCGAAGGGACCGTTGCAGCCGCTGGTTCAGTGGACAGAGGTGGCCGGACATCCGGGACTGGTTTACGCCAGCATGCAGACATCGAATAACCCGATTATACTGATGCTCACGCCGGAGCGGATTTACCTGCAGGAGATCAAGGCGCAGTCGGCCAAGTCGCGCATTATGGACGTGGTGGGCATCCGGCATGCGGTGGCCGGAGTGGAGAAGACCACGCTCCTGCTGCTCTGCGAGGACGGAAGCCTGAGGATCTTCTCCGCCCAGCCGGAACACACTAGCTTCTGGCTGTCGCCGCAGGTGCAACCCTTTGGCAATCAGCTCTACTCATCCACACTGATGGTCAAGGGAGGCAGCGGAGGTGGTGGCACTGCCAAGCCCAAGTCTAGCGCTGGTAGCGGCAAGCTCACCCATCGTAAGGCGAGCCAGCAGCAGAAGCAACTGACGGCCGGCGGAATGCCCGTGTTCCCCATCGATTTCTTTGAGCACTGCAACATGCTGGCCGATGTGGAGTTTGGCGGGAACGACCTACTGCAGATTTACAACAAACAGAAGCTAAAGACGCGGCTCTTCTCCACCGGGATGTTTGTGGCCAGCACGCGAGCCAATGGCTTCACCCTGGAAGTGATTAACAACGATCCCAATGTGGTTATCGTGGGCATAAGGGTGTTGATAGGCACCCAGGATGTGCAGCGAGCACCGCTATCGGTCACCATTCTGGGACGAACTGTGGCCACGCCGGTGAGGCGGGCCCGCTGGTTCGACATACCGCTGACCCGCGAGGAGATGTTCCAGTCGGACAAGATCCTGAAGGTGGTCTTTGCCAAGTCCCAGGACCCAGAGCACGTAACCCTGCTGGATTGCATCGAGGTCTATGGCAAGTCCAAGGATCTTGTGGGCTGGCCGGACGACTCCGAGGAAGTGGCTGCCCCGGGCTCAAGTGTGCCGGCCGTGACCTCGGCCCAGGCGAGCAGTGCCAACTTTGGCGAGGGATTCAATTGCATCACCCAGCTGGATCGGATGGTCAATCACCTGCTGGAGGTGATGGACTGCGCCCTGAACTTGCTGGGCTCCGGTGTGTCGGCTGCCATCCGTCAGAAGGCAATGAAGACGGCCAGTGCCCTCCTGCTGCTGCCCACGCCCAATCCAGTCCAGACCCAAGCCCGCTACGTGCTGGCCACCCTCTATGGCAGCCGGCCGTCGTATCACAGCTACAAGGATGGTGTGCTCCTGCAGTTCGTCCATGGAGAGCTGCAGGCTCTGCACCCAAAACTCGAGAAACTGGAATCTCTGCAAGATATCGACCCGGAGGCCTTCTACCGGCTGATTCTCCTGGTGAGTGGCATTGCCAACGCTCGTCCGCAGTCGCTGGCCAAGATCTGTCAGGAGAACAACTACGACATTGTGCCATCCATCATGAGCTTTGTTCTGGAGCTGCACAAGGTCACCCCGTCGCTGGATGAACCCACGAATATTGTGCGACGTGGCTTGTGTCAGGCTGAAACCATTGTCCACTGCCTGGTGGAGATTATGTACGGATTTGCGTTGGCCGATCCCTCACAGGTTGGTCGCATGACCAAGTACTTTATCGATCTGCTTAAGCACGACGCCAGTGTGATTAGTCACAGTGCCAAGGAGGCGCTGATCCTGTTGCTGAGTCCGCGATTGAAGCGCCGGAAGGTGGCCATTGTAACGCCGCCGGCCTGCTCCACGCCCACACCCTCAACCACAGCCATGCAGGCGCTGCAAGCGGTGGCAGCCTCAGCGGCCAGTGACATTATCGAGGAAGCGGCAGCCGTTGCCGTCGATGCTGCAGTTGGGGGAAGCGGTGGCGGTGGCGCCGGAGGGTTGCCTGAACCCAATCCCGACGCCGAGGGAGGTGTCGCCGGGGTAGGAGGAGGCGTGGGTCAGCAGCAGCAGATGCTGGAGAACCTGGAAGCTTTCATGGGCTTCCCCAGACTGCTTGGCCTGCCCGAGGATGCCGACGATGAGGCCATCATGGACATTGCCATCGCCTTGAGCCTCCAACAGCACGAAGGAGACGGTAATGCGTTGCAGGCTCTGCTGGAGGGAGCCCCCAATCTGAATGGCATCCGACAGGCGGCAGTCATGGCAGCTGCAGCCAATGCAGCAACGGCCAGCGTCTCTGCCGGAGGCTCTGATGATGACGAGGGCTCCAATGTGGCCACAGATGGATCAACACTGCGCACATCGCCAGCCGAACCAGCCGGCAGTGGCGGTTCGGAGAGTGGTGGCAGCGGAGTGGAGAGTATTGGAGGGACATCGGCGAGAAGCAGCAACTTTGGTGATCATGCCAATGCCTCGCCGCCACGACAGGGCTCCACCAAGGACGATCAGGAGCAGCCAGGTCCCAGCGGGGCAGCTTGTTCCGGCGGTGCCTCCGGGCTGAGTGCCATGAGCAGCAGTGAGGATAACGAGATCAACGAAGACGACAAGCTCAACAAGCTACATGATCTGAGGTTGGTACTCTCAGCTAAATAGTTAATCTTCCTTTCGATATATAACTTCTTTTGCCTGCAGAATCGCCGTGCTGGAGAGCATCATACAACACCTGGGCACCTTTGATCTGTGCAATGGCCTGCAGGCCATTCCACTCATTCAGGTCATACTCATGCTGACCACCGATCTTAATGGCAACAATGAGCGTGACCAGAAAGTGCTGCAAGAGCTGCTGAGCGCCCTAGTCGACTATGTGGAGATTGGCAAGCGTGGAGCTGCCTCAAGGGTAAGTTGCTGCTTGTAGCCTCTCAAGGAAACATATATCTAAGTAGAGACTTTCATTAGATGGAAACCAAGTGTCCTGGCAACGAGGTACGCCTCGCTTTGCTCTCCCTCTTTGGCGTAATGATGGGCAAGACCAAGTCCAAGCAGACAGGCACAACCTCGCCACCGCATCAGTTCAAGGATAACACTTCGTTTGTAGCCAGCACCACAGCCAATGTGCTGAGCAAAAGCGGCGCCTTTGTGTTCGCCTTGGAGGCTCTTAACACTCTGCTGCTGCACTGGAAGAAAGTCTTGGGCGATCCCTATGCCGCGGGTGGCGGCGTGAGCGCCGCACAAGCAGCACAGAATAGCGGCAGTGGCGGTGGGGCCTCTGGCCCCGGAGTGCAGCTACTGAAACCCATTAAGCATGGCCCTAAACCCGACATATCCATACTGATACCGCACAACTACCTGAAGAACTACCCAGACATCTTCGAGTCCTACGACGGACTGCTGACCGAGATCATTGTGCGCTTGCCATATCAGATTCTACGCCTGAGCAGCGCCCATCCGGACACCTACGACAGTAGCTTCTGCGAGTCCATGACCTTCACCCTGTGCGAGTACATGATGCTCAACCTAAACACCTTGCTGCGGCGACAGGTGAGGAAGCTGCTGATGTACATTTGCGGCAGCAAGGAGAAGTTCCGCATGTACCGCGATGGACACTCCCTGGACGCGCATTTCCGAGTGGTGAAGCGGGTGTGCAACATTGTGAGCAGCAAGGTGAGTCTTTCGCTTGGTATTTCATGAATATGATGGGTTTTAATTGGATTTCTTTCAGACTGGCGCCCCTTACAATGCCAATCCGCCGCTGCTTACCTACGACTCGCTGGTGGAGCTCACCGAACATCTGCGCACCTGCCAGGAGATTAGCCAGATGCGCACTGGCAATTGGCAAAAGTTTTGCGTTGTCCACGAAGATGCTCTGGCCATGCTGATGGAGATTGCTTGCTACCAGCTGGATGATGGCGTTTCTCCCATTATTATTCAGTTGCTGCAGGCAGCTGTGTGCAACCTGCCCGCTGGTGGCAATGGATCGAAGCTGCCGCAGCCTCTGCCTTCGACCTCCACCTCCTCGTCGTCGAGCAAGGCGCGCAGCGATCGGGAGAAGAGCGAGGACACCGACGCCTACTACTCCAAGTTCGATCCAGCCCAGTGTGGCACATTCGTGCACCAGATCTTCAGGTATGCCTGCGACGCTCTGATCATCCGCTTCGTGAGAATATTCCTGCTGGAGAACAACATCACCCAGCTGAGGTGGCAGGCCCATTCCTTTATCAACGGGCTCTTTGAGCATGCCAACGAGAGGCAGCGCGAGAAGTTGCTGAATATATTTTGGAATCTGTGGCCCCTGGTCCCCACCTACGGCCGAAGGACCGCCCAGTTTGTGGACCTTCTGGGCTATCTAACGCTGAGCACAAAGAGCACCACAGATCGCCTGCCGGAGTTCGTGTCGCGGGCCGTGGATGTGCTGCGGCAGCAGAACGAATTGCTCTGCAAGCATCCCAATGCTCCGATTTACACCACCTTGGAGTCCATACTGCAAGTGAATGGCTACTACCTGGAGTCGGAGCCGTGTTTGGTCTGCAACAATCCAGAGGTGCCGATGGCCAACATCAAGCTGCCGTCGGTCAAGTCCGACTCGAAGTACACCACGACCACAATGATCTACAAGCTGGTGCAATGCCACACCATCTCCAAGCTGATCGTGCGAATTGCCGACCTGAAGCGCACCAAGATGGTGAGGACCATCAATGTCTACTACAACAATCGCAGTGTCCAGGCGGTGGTGGAGCTGAAGAATCGCCCGGCGCTGTGGCACAAGGCTCGCTCCGTCTCCCTGCAGTCGGCACAAACAGAATTGAAGATTGATTTCCCGCTGCCAATCACCGCCTGTAATTTGATGATCGAGTTTGCCGACTTCTTTGAGACTGTTAGCGGTTCCAGTGAGAATCTACAGTGTCCCAGATGCAGTGCAGCAGTGCCAGCGTATCCGGGAGTCTGTGGCAATTGCGGCGAGAACGTGTTCCAGTGCCACAAGTGCCGGGCCATTAACTACGACGAGAAGGATCCCTTCCTCTGTCATTCGTGTGGCTTCTGCAAGTACGCCAAGTTCGATTTCAGCATGTACGCTCGCGTCTGCTGTGCGGTGGACCCCATCGAGTCGGCCGAGGATAGAGTGAAGACGGTGTCGTTGATACACAGCTCACTGGAGCGAGCGGATAGGATATATCGCCAGTTGCTGACCAACAAGCAGATGCTGGAGCTGCTGATACAGAAGGTGGCCGAGCACAGGAGCAGCGATCGCCTCGTGGAGGACAACATGGCCAGCGTGCACAGCACTTCGCAGGTCAACAAGATCATCCAGCTCTTGGCGCAGAAATATTGCGTAGAGTCGCGCACCAGTTTCGAGGAGCTGAGCAAGATTGTTCAGAAGGTGAAGGCGTGTCGTAGGTAAGTTTTTGGGATGCGTTTCCCGCAGACTTATTTATTTCTTTAAGATGTTGATTTCTTACATTTCTTCCCCTTTTAAATCCCTAACTTTCCAGTGAACTGGTGGCCTACGATCGTCAGCAGCAAGATCAACCTCCGATAAATCCCGGATCAAGTACCGGCGCCGAGATTCCCACCACAAATCGCTGCTATGGCTGTGCTTTGGCCTCCACTGAGCAGTGCCTTACCCTTTTGCGGGCCATGGCCTACAACTACGATTGTCGCGTCGGTTTGTATAGTCAGGGACTCGTTAGCGAGCTAGCCGAGCACAATCTGCGCCGGGGAACTCCACAGATTCAGGAGGAGGTTCGCAACCTCTTGGTTGTGCTGACCAAGGACAATGCCGAGGCCTGCATGCACCTGCTGCAGCTGGTAACGGCTAGGGTGAAGAATGCCCTCATGGGATCGATTCCGTTGATCAGCCTGGAGGCCGCCGTGCATCAGGAGATGACCCTGCTGGAGGTGCTGCTCGGCCAGGACGATGTGTGCTGGGAATACAAGCTAAAGGTCATCTTTGAGCTGTTCATCAGCAACTGCCGGCTGCCTCGTGGCCCGGTGACTTCGGTGCTGCATCCCTGCCTTCGCATCATGCAGAATCTCATCTGCCCGGTGCTGCCCAGCAGCAAGCCCAACCAGCAGAAGGTGGCCACCGCTGATCTGTGCAGCATAAAGCTGCTTGAAGGCAACACCGTTGACTACCGCGCCTGGCTCAACTCTGATCGGAATCATGAGTACGCCGCCTGGTGCAGTCGGATGCCCAAGAACAACAGTCAGGCAACCAAGCAGACCAAGAATGCCAAGGAGCAGGCGGCTCCAGTGGCCCCAGAAGTACCGCCGAAGAGCAGGCGGGAGGTGCGTGCCACCTACCTTATGGAGAAGTTCGGTAAGCGCTGGCGGGAGCGAGTTCAGGACAAGCAGCGGGTAACGAAACCCCTCGTGTTCAATGCCAAGTGGATCCAGCCCTTGCTTTTCAATGCCAACTCCCGATTCGGACGCCAGCTGGCCTGTTCGCTGCTAAGCAGCCTGAGCAGAACCAACGAGAGAAGGCAACAGGCCTTGAACATGCTCACCTCGTTCCTGAAGCACGTGGGCGAAGCCGGCGAGGCCAGTGCCGAGTACTTGATGCTCTACAAGAGCATGGCCACCGAGCAGCCGTGGCTGCAGTATCTCGTCCTCAAGGGCGTCCTGGGTCAGATATCCCAGCTGCTGGCGATTGAGATAAGCAAGGTTCATCGGATGGAAGAGCACTCGCTCTCCTCGGACCTGTCGCTGGGCTACGCTCTGCGTCAATACGTGGAGCTGTTGTGGCTGCTCCTCGAGTGCCCCAACATTCGCAGAACCTACAAGACCCGCATGCTGGGCCCCGTTCTCGAGAGCTATCTCGCCTTGAGAAGTCTGGTGGTGCAGCGCACGCGACTCATTGACGACGCCCAGGAGAAGCTGCTCGAGATGCTGGAGGATATGACCACCGGCACGGAGGAGGAGACGCGTGCATTTATGGAAATTCTCATCGATACCGTGGAAAAGACGCGAATGAATGACATCAAGACGCCTGTGTTCATCTTCGAGCGACTGTATTCGATTATACATCCCGAGGAGCATGACGAAAGCGAGTTCTACATGACGTTGGAGAAGGATCCGCAGCAGGAGGACTTCCTGCAGGGTCGCATGCTGGGCAACCCGTATCCCTCGAGTGAAATGGGCTTGGGGCCGCTGATGCGCGACGTCAAGAATAAGATTTGCACGGATTGCGAACTGATTGCCCTGCTGGAGGACGACAATGGCATGGAGCTGCTGGTGAACAACAAGATCATTAGCCTGGATCTGCCCGTCAAGGATGTGTACAAGAAGGTGTGGCTGGCCGAGGGCGGCGATCGGGATGCCATGAGGATAGTCTATCGCATGCGCGGTCTGCTGGGCGATGCCACCGAGGAGTTTGTGGAGACGCTGAACAACAAGAGCCAGGAGCAGGTGGACACCGAGCAGCTCTACCGCATGGCCAATGTCCTGGCCGACTGCAACGGCCTACGTGTGATGTTGGATCGTATTGGCAGCCTGCAGCGCATCTCGCGCAATCGGGAGCTCATCCAGGTGCTGCTTAAGCTGTTCCTCATCTGCGTGAAGGTGCGTCGTTGCCAGGAGGTGCTGTGCCAGCCCGAAATTGGAGCTATCAACACTTTGCTCAAGGTGCTGCAGATGTGCCTGCAGTCAGAGAACGATTCGATCCAGTCGGCGGTCACCGAACAATTGCTGGAGATCATGGAGACGATTTTATCGAAGGCTGCCAGCGATACGCTGGATTCCTTCCTGCAATTCTCGCTGACCTTTGGCGGACCCGAGTACGTGACCGCTCTAATCTCCTGCACGGATTGTCCGAACGTTAGGAATAATCCCTCGGTGCTGCGCCATCTCATTCGTGTCCTGGCCGCCTTGGTGTACGGCAACGAGGTGAAGATGGCCCTGCTCTGCGAACACTTTAGGGTGAGTTCTCCTTGGATTCCTCTTAAGGGAGCATTTATTAAAGGTAATCCATTCCTTTCAGAACACTTTGAGCTTCAAGCGCTTCGACAAGGACCGCACGCCCGAGGAGGAGTTCAAGCTGGAGCTCTTCTGCGTGCTGACCAACCAAATCGAGCACAACTGCATCGGCGGCACCCTCAAGGACTACATTGTGAGCCTGGGCATTGTGGAGCGATCGCTGGCCTACATCACCGAGCATGCGCCCTGCGTAAAGCCCACACTCCTGCGCACCGACTCCGACGAGCTAAAGGAGTTCATTTCGCGTCCAAGCTTAAAGTACATCCTCCGCTTCCTTACCGGCCTCTCGAATCACCACGAGGCCACCCAGGTGGCCATCAGCAAGGACATTATACCCATTATTCATCGCCTGGAGCAAGTGTCCAGCGACGAGCACGTGGGCAGTCTGGCCGAGAACCTGCTGGAGGCGCTTTCAACGGACGCGGCCACGGCGGCTAGGGTGCAACAGGTACGCGACTTCACCAGGGCGGAGAAGAAGCGACTGGCCATGGCCACGCGGGAGAAGCAGCTTGACGCTTTGGGCATGCGAACGAACGAAAAGGGCCAGGTGACGGCCAAGGGCTCCATTCTGCAGAAGATCGAGAAGCTGCGCGATGAGACGGGCCTAACGTGCTTCATTTGTCGCGAGGGCTACGCCTGCCAGCCCGAGAAGGTGCTGGGCATCTACACGTTCACCAAGCGCTGCAATGTGGAGGAGTTCGAGCTCAAGTCGAGGAAGACCATCGGCTACACCACCGTGACCCACTTCAATGTGGTCCACGTGGACTGCCACACATCCGCCATACGGCTGACTCGCGGCAGGGACGAGTGGGAGCGCGCCAGTCTGCAGAATGCAAACACCAGGTGCAATGGCCTGCTGCCCCTCTGGGGTCCCGCCGTTGGGGAGGCGGCCTTCTCTGGCTGCATGACCCGGCACAGCAGCTACATGCAGGAGAGCACCCAGCGCTGCGACATCTGCTACACGAGCAGCGTGCATGACCTTAAGCTGCTGCTGGTGCGATTCGCCTGGGAGCGCAGCTTCCACGACGATGCCGGCGGCGGTGGTCCTCAGTCCAACATGCACTTTGTGCCCTACCTGCTCTTCTACGCCGTCTATCTGCTGCTCTCATCCCGCTCAGCGGCGAGGGACAGCAAGACGCTGCTGACGTACTTGCAGGCGGAGCCCAGCGAGAAGTGGCTGGAGTGTGGCTACGAGGTGGACGGCCCGCTGTACATGGCTACCATATCCCTGTCGCTGCACAGCCGCGAGCTGTGGAACAAGCACAAGATGGCGCATCTCAAGCGCCTGTTGGCGGTGGCGCAGGCCCGCCACATCTCACCCTCGGTGCTGTGCAAGGCTCTGTTGTCGCCGGCGGATCGCCAGGCGAAGGATTACAGTGTATACAAACCGTTCCTTATGATGTGGGCACTGGTGGACTTGATATACAACGACCTATTCAGTACGGTGAGCACGACCAAGGAGGAGGACTGGCCGATCTCGCTCTTCGACTATCTGCGCAAGAACGATGAGGCTATGCTAAAGTCCACGGACAACATCCTGAAGACTCTGACCGATGAGTTTCTGCCCTGCACCTCCTTTGGCGAATTCTGCGATGTGGCAGGTGCGTTTATCTAGCTTTTAATTCTGGTATTATTGTTGTTAATGTGTGTTCCCTCTTCACAGGCCTTTTACATCTCATTGATCAGCCCGGCACCTTCATCGAGGAGGTCCTCGCAACCCTGCCTTCAACCACGAGCTCTAGTTAAAATATGCAATCGTTGATCCTAACCGACTAAGCCCTTGCTTAATATCTAATATATACGTGTATTTATCACCTAAAACTATTTAATCAATAAAAATTATTCGTTTGCACAATGAATTGAAATGAAACGCAGCGTTTATTTAATTATTATTCCATCTTTATTGCAAACAAAAGTAGATGTAATAATAGAAAATAATAATAATTATAAATATATATTGCAAAATGGGACGATTTTGTATAATTTCTAAATGTACATCAGTTCTAAAAATTTAGCTAAACTCGTTAACTCAAAATATACACAAGGAGAGAGACTAAGTAAGTAGTAGCACATGTAAAGAGAGGGAGCGTGTGGAGTTCTAAACTAAAGCGACGTAGTGAGAATTTGTTACAACCTTTTGGTTACTGAGATTAGTGTGTTTGTTAAGTGTTGTCGTAGGAAATAGTATGTAGTGTAGTATGTATTATGTAGGATTTTGTTCGTTTGTTTCGTGTTTTCAAGCATCCTTCGACTGCTGTTGTTGTGTGTCTGTAAACGTAACAAGTGTGTGAGAAACTGGATAGTAGTATAGTTTGTTTGTTCTTAAAATAGATTGTGTGTAGGTACATGGGTGTGCGTTAGAGTGCGCATTAGTTGAAAGCAACTAACTAACTAATTGAGCAAATGCCGACCACCAAACTGGGAAGGAATATCAATAATACTTTATACAATACAGGAATATACATAAGGTACGCGAGAATACAAATCAAATATCGTATCGTATGTCGTATATATCTAAAAGGGAAACCTATTCGAGCGACAGGGGGACACATAACCATAACCAACATCTATGCTTGTAGTAGTTGCTATGACACATTTAGTATATTGTTTATAATAATACGTATTTCTTGATTTCTTTGTTATTCGTTCGTTCGTTTGTGTTTATGTATGTATGGCTGTTTCTCGCGTTCAAATTGACCTTCTTAAAAGTATTTCACTGCGCGTTTAAATTCCCTTTTGCTATATACCTTGAGCTTCTCCTTTCACTTGGTTATTTCTTGTCTTACTTACATAGATCAAATCAATATCAATTTACACATATATATATCATATATATCATTAGCCAGAGTTGAAATTTCATAAAAATCAGTCCGAAAAGTTGTTCTTTATATATGTGAGTTATGTGAATGCTTTTGCTTTCCCATTCGAGACCCAATATTCCGCTTAAATTCTAATATTTATCCGTTTCCTGTATGTTTATCCAATTCTGATAGGTGTCAACCCATAGTTATGTACATGTGGTAGTCACTTTCGTTAGCTAAACGTTTATATACAACAATTACCTAAACTATACACATATTCGATATCTAGGCTAATGTCTTTATGTACGCGATACATAAATGCATGCACTGACAGATATTTTGCTCACTAGGCTCGCTCTCCTAGACATTGGCTTAACACATTCTTAGTTTGTTCGTGCGGTTGCATAGAGAGATTCCAAGATTTATGCCGGGTTGTTGGCCACATTTTGGGCCCTTTGGGCGCGCATAAAGTGCCGGGCATTCAGGGGATATTGTCGGGAGTAGGAAATCAGGGTGGATCCCAGGGCAATGCTCAAGGGAGCTCGCGAGCGACCGGGCAGGCTGATGAACACCGTGCCGACGGCCGCGAGGTTGTCGCATGTCGGTTCAATGGCCACCAGCATGATGTGCGAGCTCTGGCGTCGATTCGAGTGGTGATGATGCATCATTATGGGATGGGAGTCACCGGCTCCTTGCTCCTGCAGGAGGAGCGCCTGGCGAGCACGCTGGCGCATGGCACGGGCAGACGACGTGGAGGAGGAGGAGGAAGAGGTCGGATGTGGACTGTCTGCATCCAGGCTGCCCGATGCCAGAAAGATCTGGGCAAACGGGCGCTTGGCCAAATGCAGCATCTCTACGACATGCTGCCGCCGAGCTCTTCTCAGGTCCGCCGCCTGCTTCACCTTCCACACGATCACACAGACGGCGAGGAAGAGGAAAAAGCAGGAGAAGAACACCGAGAAGAACACAAACAAATCGATATGCAGCTGATCCTGACGGAACACCACCGACCCGTAGCTGGGCTCGGGCCCAGAGCTGGCCCTCAGCGCAATAAAGAAGCGGGTGGCGCTCAGATTGTGTGCATGCTGGGGCAGGGTGAGCACCAGGCGATTCTTTAGACCGAATAGGCGCAGCAGGGTGTTGCAGTGGTTTAGGGTCACATGCGTACTCAGATCCTTGGCGTACTGATCCTTCACTATAAAATTGTGACCCCCATGACTCTTGCAGTCCTGCAACTGCGGCACATAGTACGTATTGGCTCCGATCCTCTCACCTCCGCCTCCTCCAAGGCCTCCGCCAATTCGACGTTCCGGAGCAAACAATTTCTGGATTGTGGCATTGTCGTGTCGCGGCAAGGCAACATTTAGCGGATTCACTCGCTTCATCTTTGGACCCCAATTGTAGCGATTGTCCAGGAAGATCTCATGGTAGCCCGTCGTCTCGTTTGTTTCCACAATAAAGGAGTCATCCTGCGGCGACATGAAAACATCCAACTCGCCCTGCGTCACGTCTATGATAATGCGGATATCCACGTTCATGAAGCGCGGCTGGATCACAAAGAACACGGTCTGGCCAGGCTTCAGGGCGGCTGGCTTCGATTTACACTCCTCTGTGGCATAAAAAGGTGGTTTATTAAATGGTAAATTGTAAGAGAAAACAAAGGAATCTAACATCGAAAAGTTGATTTTTACAACACTCACCTATGGGCTTGGCATCGAAACACATCCGCGACTCGACGGTGATCTGCTTGTAGCACTGATGACCATCGGTGGGGTTGCCGGCATAGGAATCACGGCACTTGGAGCACTGAACCATCCAGCAGAGCTGCGCCGAGTTCTTGCCGCCACCGGCCGTGCAGGTGGCATCGCTTTCCGTGTTGTTGGCGCAATTGCACTTCTCCCCGGTGACGGGATCGCAGACGTTACCATGGCCATGACACTGACAGGGCCGGCATTCCTTCTGCAGATCATCACTGCCGCGGAAGTAGCCCCTCAGGCAGCTGTCACAGCGATCTCCGTCCGTGTGATTGCCGCACCTCAAACAGGTGGCATTGTGCGCGGGACCCTCTGGTAAAATCCTCTCCAGCTCTGAGCGCGTCATATTAAATACCGCCGGATCTGCGTCGTAGGCCACACAAACATCGCTGTGTCCGTGGCAATAGTCCAGGCATGGCTGGCAGGCATGACCCTCGCGGGGATTGCCCACAAAGAGCGGCTGACACTTCTCGCACTGCTCGCCCATTGTGTTGTTGTGGCACTTCAGGCATATGTCCAGGCGGCTGCTAGACTCGCAGTTGGAGTGCCCGTTGCACAGACACTGGATGCTGCAGTTGGCGCCCACATAGCCAAAGTCGCACTGGCACTGGTCCGGACTCACGCAGTTGCCGCGAACGCAGCCCTGACTGCACACCGGCAAGCAGGTGCCGCGCTCCGAGCGATAGCCGTCGGCACATACGCACTCGTAGCCCACCGCTGTGTCCAGGTCGATGCACTGTTCCGACACAGCATCGCAGTTGTGATGGCCATTGATGCACTCGTTCTCCAGCGGACACGACACATAGTGCCAGGACACGACATCAGCGTGGGTCAGTTGTGAATCGTTTCGCCAGCTCGAATATATTATGTCGCAGGTAGATCCCGAGGGATGCTCCTGCTTGTGCTCCAACGCACCCTCTGTGCAAATGCCATCGCCATTGTGGCCCTCGCGGGCACACCAGCCGCAATGGGCGTGCTCCAGGCAGCTGGAGCAACGGGTATACACGTGACACGGTTCCGGACAACGCTCCAGCTCGCTGGCCTCCAGCACCAGACCACAGACGCCACCGGCGCAGAACAGGGGCTGGGAACTGGGCGTTAGACACGAGTTCAGCATGGTGGACCACTTGCAATCCTGGCGATCCTGTGTCGGCGTTTGGCTCAGACAGCTGCTGCAGTTTGTGTGGCTGTGACAGGGCGGCGGGCAGCTCTCCACAAGCTTGTACTGATTCTTCTCCACCAACTCCCGGGCTATGCATTCCACGGTGCCCAGCTCGTTCCTGGCCCAGTTGCATTGTGGCTGAAGCATGCAGCTCTCACAGCTCAGTTGGTGACATTGCGGCAGGGGACAGAGGCCCAGGACTCCCACGCTTAGTTCCTTCGTGCACCAGGCACTCCGCCAGCCGCAGTCATGTCCGGCGGCAACGCATCTGCCACGAATGCCGCACTCGTCACACCACTGGCAGACGGGCGCTACCTCTTGGTGGGTTGGCCAGGCGGCCAAACAGGCGCCACAGGTGGCAAAGGTCGAGCAATTCCTGCTCGCCATCCACTCGTCTGTGCAGGCGGCACCATTGTTGACCACCAGGGTGCCGTTGTGATTGGCACACGGCGTGCGTCCATGGCTGAAGCAGTGGCTGCTGTAGCTGTACGTGTTCTGAATGGTGCAGTAGCTGCAGCCCATGTAGTGCCGGCACTGGTACTTGCCGCTGCTCCACAGCTGGCAAATGTCGTCGGGCAGCGCTATCCTGGTCACGTGACTGTGCGTGGAGCTGCCATCCCAGCCGCCGATGACAAAGATCACACCCGTATCCGGATCGATGGCCATATCTTCGGCATAACTCGAGGCGGGCAGGCGACCAATGAGCTCCACATCGTCCGTCAACCGCACCCACTGGTTGCAGGCATACACATAGGCAATGAGGAGATCGGATCCATTGTAGGGCTGTGTCCTGCCGCCATACAGGATCATGTAGTGCTCCGTGCTGACGGCCGAGTGGAAGTAGCGAGCCCGCGGCAGCAGAGAGGCGGGCGAGTTGAGCTCCTTAAAGCTGGGCAGCTCGGTCCAGCTCAGCTTCTGCAGGTCCAGCGCATAAAGATTGTTCTGCGGCTCCGTGGAATAGCCACCAAAAAGGTAGACACTGTTCGTCTCCGGATGGTAGACTGTACTATGACCATAGAGCACTGGCATTCTGGCACCCACAGCCGCCAGCTGTTGCCACCGTCCCGTGTCCAGGTTGAATTCCCACAGTTCCAGGGGTCGCGACTTATTCAGAGTCAAACCACCGAGCAGGAACAGTGATTCGTGCTCCTGGTAGCGCAGGTGGGTGAGCGTGTGACCGGCTAAGGGAGGCGGCACTTCCTCTGGATTATCTTCACCACCATCACCACTTGGTTCCACCTCCACTTTGATCTGGCTCCAGCGTTGATTCTGTATCGAGAACATCCAAAAGTCATTGAGAAGCTGCGAGTTCGCACTGATCCCCCCAAAGATGTAGATAATCTGCTTCTTCACGTATATCTCAGAGGCATGAAAGTATCGTCCCAGTGGCATACGATCCTCCGGCGTGGACGATTCCACTGTGACCTGCAGCCAGGTGCCGTTCTTCGTGTCGAATTGCCGGAAATCATTAAGCGGTCCATGATTGGGAGAATACCCACCAAACATCCACAGCGATCCCCTGCGATCCGCATTCACCGAGTGCCCGAAGCGCGGTATTGTCTTCTTCAAATGATCCAGACTCTCGCTCAGCAGCTGCGTGTTGAAGAGTTCCGTGAGCACCAGGTGGCTTCGCTGCACCAGGGTGCCACAATCCGCACCAGCATAATTGGCATTGCTGCAGATGCAGCGTCCGTATTCCGTGTCGCAGTATCCCTGCATTCGCTTGGCATTACAGTTGCTGGGACAAATCTCAATCTCGCAGCGGGCGCCCACATAGCCGGCGGGACAGACGCAGCGCAGCTGATCGTCACAGATGTGCGGCGGCAGACAACTTCCGGCCACACAGTTCTTCACGGAGTAGAGAGCGTTGAAGCCAAAGTGTCGCCGTTCGCTGCCCTGCTTGTAGTGAACCGTCACGTGGCTGGAGCGGGCCTCAATGATCCTGGCCGAGCTGTAGGGAGCACAGACAACTGCTAGGAGTTGATTCTGCTGCGTGGCACCCGTCAGATTCGGCAGACTGTCGTATATGTACACGGCATTCTCGTCACAGTCCATGGCCAGGCTTTGCCACTGGAACTCCAGCTGAAGGAGAGATTTTTCCGCCTGCAAGGTCTTCGGTTGCAGTATCCACAGGCACTCCTTCACCTCCAGACTGGCGCCCCATGGCGAGCGGTACGACTGGTACGAGCCAATGGCACTCTGGCCGATATTGGTGAGTATGCCCCTCGATTCGCATTGGTAGTAGCATTGCCCTCCATCTCTGGGATCGCCATAGTAGCCGGCGGCACACAGATCGCACTTGAGGCCCTGCGTATTGTCCTTGCAATAGCACTCGCCGTTGCTTACATTACATATGCCCAAATCCTGGTTGCCATGGCCATTGCACTCGCACGGATGACAGCCATGGGGAGCTGTGGCATTCCCGTAGCTTCCCTGGCGACAATGCTCGCACTTTTCACCCTCCGTCCACGATTGGCACTGGTCGCACTTCCCCAACCGTTCCAGGCATGTCGAGTGATTGTTGCAGCCACAACTGAGTCCACAATCCGCTCCGGTCCAGCCAAGGGCACAGTTGCATGTGTAATCCGGCGGTCCCGAGCAGTTTCCATTCTGACACATCTCGTAGCAGGTCCGCACGCAGCTGAACTTGCCGTCGCCCGTGTAGCCCCGTCGACAGTGACAGTTGTAGCTGCCCTGGGTGTTGGTGCACTTGGCCTCCTTGTGGCAATCGTGCAGCCCCAATCCGCACTCGTCGACATCCGGACACTGGGCGTACGCCCACTCTGCATCATGGTGGGAGGAACTGTTCAGGGCGAGCGAGCAATTTCCGGCGCTGTAGCTAAAGTCGCCCTGCATGCAGATGCCCTCGATGGGATTGTCGCGGTCGAAGCACCAGCCACAGCTCAGGGTGCGCAGGCAGGAGGAACAGTTGCGATGCTGCTCGCAGGACTTGCACTGTTGCTGCTGCAGCTGTAAAGGTTGCTGCAGCTGCTTCTGATCGCCAACATGCTCCTGCGGCTGCCGACTGACCACCTGATCCATCCACTCGCGGCACATTCCAAACTGATACTCACTGGTGTACACCGAGAAGCTGAAGCACTGCGCGCTGGCCTCACACCACACGCATCGTCCACGCTCGCCCAGACAGTCCTGGCACCCCTGTCGCTCCCGGCACGACCTGGGGCACTGCTCCACTGCTCGCACACTATTGTTGGTCTTGCCAATCCGGCCGCAACGTGCGTCCTCTGTCCACCACTCGCACTCGCCACTCTTGGCGCAGGCCTCGCAGCTCACGTAGTTCGTGCAATTGGAGCACTGACTCGGCTGGCTGATCAGGTAGGACCAGTGGTAGTTGTTGCTCAGCTCAGTGCTCGCCCTGCAAACCTCGGACTCGTTCACGGACCGCAGATGGCACCGGCTGGTGAGGGGACACCAGGCGCAGGAGGCATCAGTGAGGCAATGCAAGCAGTTTCCATATTGTGTGCAGTCCCCGGAGTAGTATGGCTCCAGGTACTCGAATGTGAACGCGTTCAGCTGGCCGTTGTGCAGGTGCTGGAGCTCCATCTTGGTCTTCTGGTAGGCATTGTAGATTCCATTGCCACCGATGCGTCGGCGAGCCTGAAAGTCGATGAGGAACGGCTGCTCTGTGGTGGGAAGCTGGACGTTGCTGCAGTAGCTCTGGTTTGAGCTTTGCGTGGTGACATTGATCAGTTCGTCGAGATTGAGACCCAGGCCAGCGCGAAGCACTGCTGACGAGTAACTGGTACAGACCTGGATGGCAGAGTTGTTCCACTGATGTTGCGGCCTCACAAAGCCCAACAGCCTGGCCAGCATCTCTCCCTCGAGTTTGTGCTCAAAGTAAGTGGTAAACGGCGGCGAGGCAAAGTCCACCATGGTGGCATTCACTATGCCCACGTAGTCCGGCATGGTGTAGTTGATGGGATAATGGTACTTGACGTACGTGAGTCCCGGGCGCCGGTCGTTGCTGGTGCAGAGGGAGGGGCGACGGATCTCGGTGCCCTGGTCACCCCACCAGCCAGCACTGTCGCCGCATATCCCATAGTTGTCGTCCCGATGGTGGCATCTGGCGTTCTGCACACACCACGTGCACTCGTTCAAACCCAACTTGCTGGCCACCGAGAAGGCGCCCTTGGTTCTGGACTTTGCCCCCCACTGCGAGCCATGCACCAGACAGGAGTGGCAATCGCCGAGCGAGGGACAGATTCCGGGACACCGTGTTGTCTGCAGATTGGTGGTACAATTGGCGCCAATGGTGCGACCGTAGCAGCTACTGTCCGCCGAGCACCAGCCACACTCGGGATTCGAGAGGCAGGCGGTGTGCGAGGAGTGGAGTCTGCAGGAGATTTCGGGATTATACAGCGTGTTCTCCACCCTCAGCACCTGGGGCAGCTCGTAGGCAAACAGATCAGCATTCACATTCCCGTGATAGCCGCCCACAATGAGAAGTGTGTGGTTCCTGCGCAAAGCCGCTGCTTGGGCAAACACTCCCTGTGGCTTCGGATAGAGGCTATCCTCGGCGGCAACCACTTGATTGATCCAGATGTGGCAACTGAGGTGGTACCAGTACATTTGGTTGTCGTAGCAAATCTCATCCTTGTTGTGCCGATGGGTGTAGCCGCCAAAGACGATCATGTAGTTGCCCGAAATGGTGGCCGTGTGGAAGGCCCGCTCCCTGGGTATATTGGTGTCCCGAAGCGCCGTTCGCGGGTAAAGGATCTCCGTCCAGTGCTGCTGGTCCAGCTGAAAGGCGAATATCCGATCCGAGAGCTTGGAGAAGCGTGCCAAACTGGTCATAATCCCCCCAAATACAATCAGCGAATTGGTGGCCTTGTAGTAGACCGCAGAGTGGGCGGCCAGACGCACGTCCAGTGTCTTGCCGCCCCGCGGTTGCACCAGCTCCCACTGTGAGTCCTCGGACAGGGGCAGACGGATGCGATAGACGCTGGACGAAAACTCACCCGACTCCAGACTGCCGCCAAATGTGTAGAGATACTCACCAGCGGCGTTCAGCGTGTGCCTGGCCACTGCCGGATGCTTTATTTCCGATTTAATGGCCATCTGCTTCCATTTTCCGCCACTCTCCGTGTTGTTGTACTGCCACAGATCACTGTAGAAGCTCCCATTGGCATGTTTGCCGCCAAAGATGACAAATCCGCCCGGCACTCGGTCCGCCGCATGTCCGTAGCGACCATGGGGCTTGTGATCCGTCACCTCTTCCAGTATATCCTCGAGATACTCGTTCAGTTCCTCGTCCGTCGAATTGGCATTCACAATGGTCAGTGGCAGGGAGGAGCGTGTGCGTCGCTGATGCAGATTGGACTCTGCCAGCGTGTACAGAATGTTCCGGAAAAAGCTAACGTCGCTGTTCAGACCCCACAACTTGGCCTCATCCTCGTTCTTGTGCTGCAGCACGGCCTTGAGCAGCGTATGGTCGATCTTTTGCGGATGATAAAAGTGACGGCGACTCTGCAATGCAATGCCCCACTCATCCTCCCACTGACTGGTGCTGAAGCGATAAATCTGAACAAGAAAATGTCAATTAAATAAGTTTAGAAATAGGATTAACATCGAAAAAACCTTACCTGAAGTGTGCTGATCACGTTGTTCAAATCGTAGCCGCCAAACACATAGAGCGCATCCTCGTCCTCCATGTAGACGGCTGTGTGAGCGGCGCGCGGTGTCATGCCCTCGGCATCAGTGGCCAGCCAGCGCCAGCTGCTGCCCGGCGGATGGTCGCTTAGATCGCACAGCCGACCGCTATAACCGCGCGAGCAGTGGCATATGCTCTTCTGGCAACGCCCGCGTCCCTGGCCCTCGCCACAGCGCTGGGGGCAGGCCTCGTCCTCGCAGTCGGGGCCCACCCACTCGCCGTGACAGACGCACTGGTGGCCCACACATTTGCCATGGTTGTGGCAGTTGTTCAAGCAGTTTGATATGTAGTAGGAGGCGCGGAAGCCATCCAGCACGTAGTTCGTATCGCTGTACATGAGGATGAGCATCTAGTGGAAAAAACAAAAACAAACAAATTAGGAAAAAAATATGGCAGGAGCAGGGGAAGAAGCCAACAACTTACACTTCCACTGCGGGCCACCAGGCGCTGCGGTTGCGTTCGCCCGCTGAAGCTGCCCAGGAGCGTCGAGTTGAAGGAGTCCCCGTCGTAGACGTAAATGTAGTCGTAGGAGCACTCTGTGCCCATGCTATGGAACGTCAGCGTGATGAACTGGCTATCGTTTTTCGCCTTGATCAGCCACTCGCAGTGCGAGTCCTGCGTATAGTTGTGGCCGGAGGGTCCGTCCGAAATCTCGCCGTAGGGCTCCGTGAAGACCTTGCGACTGCGATCGCAGGGCACCGGCGGCGGCTGTGGAGTGTGCACCTGCTCTGTAGGCAGCGGTAGCGCCAGCACCAGCGTCCAGAATGTCAAGGCCAGCAACGCGTACATTTTTCGCATTTTAATTACTGGCTCACTTTTATGCAAATTTTTCTCACGTCTTTCACTGGGCCATTTTGGCAGTTAATTTCGCTCCAGCCAGCGCACGCTGGCGTCTTCCATTGCACACGACTCTAGGCGCAGGGCCCGGGGCCAATAAATCTTTTCTATTTGCTATTTTTGCCGTGTTTTAATTACTACAAATAAAAAACATATATCACCTGGATATATCGGTTTTGCTTGAAAAATAGTAAATATCGATACAAACTATCGATGTTTTCTCGGGAAAAACATTCGATGTCACTATCGATTCATTTTAGGTGCGATGGTATCGAGCGGTACTCAACACTGGTTCGAAATCATGATATCTAATTAAAATTTTGTAAGCTTATTAAAACTATTTATTTCCATATTTATTTTACCTTCGCGTTTGTAACTATCGATAGATCAGTGATCAGAGATCATGTTGTTCTGCTAAACGCAACCAATATTCCCGAACAAGCTTCACAATAGATCTAAAAATAAAAATAGAACCGACATTTCGTAGTTGAAAATCCTGTCCTCCGTACAAATTAAAGGTGGTGAAACATTGATGCATCGATGACGAAATAAATTTGTTATGCCTGTATTTTTTTAAAGTGTAGAAAATCAAATCACGAAGTATCGATAGTTTCAGACACATTAAACGATGTCTGCCGCAGTATTTTTATCAGAAAGTTTCAAAATTTTGGCTTATTTGATTTAATTTAATTTTATACTCAAAATTACGTAAAAAAAAAGTACAAAGAGACTTGAAAGAAAAAACATGTGATTTCATTCTGATTGTTAAGAAATCAAGAGTTGTTCCTCCACGCAGATGGTATATTTTGCAACACCGTTATCGTCGTCATCGATATTTCGAAATCATCGATTGCGTTGGTGTTCATATTGTTTCTCCACTAGCGTGTGTGTGGCAGAATATTATTATCCAAATTGTTAAAACAACCAATTCGGCGAAAACAATTTCTTGGACCTGAGAACGAGAATGTCGGAAAAGAAGCGCACCCGTCGCCGCAAGGATGTAAGTGAATCGCAAGCGAATGAGACTCAATCCAGCTGCCGCCAAGTGTCTGTGTGTGGGTGGTGTGGTGCCACAGTCCAATTGGCACGCCGAGTGTTTGTTTTTTGTTTTGATACGCAACGACAAAAAACGTGAAATGGCAAACAATAAAAAAAAGGGTCAGATCGCTGATATGGGAGAGGAGATCACGGCCACATATTATTTTATATTAAAGTCGTTCTACGCATTTGTGGGGGGCAAGTTCAGAGGCCAACCAACTGCTTGTGTGTGTGAGTGCGTGTTTTTTTTTTTGCTGGATTCCATGGATTCAGCCCCCCTGCATGCAAAGGTCTATAATTAACTTGTCCCGCTGGGAGGAGAAATGCGACGTTTGCGCTGCATTTGCTTGTATTTACTTACTTTCCAGCCAATTAACTTTGTGATACACAGTGTAAACAGCTGTGAGCATGTAACGGTGATCTCGCTTAACCCGCTCTTTAACTCGAGCTGCTCTTCAAGCTCTCTCTTTGAGCTGAACGCTCTCTCTCATTACCAACACTTGTCAGGTGCAGGCCCCACTTATCAGCTGCTCTGTGTTGTTGTTGGGGAAAGTTTCAAAACGCTCGTGTACTCTCCACGTGTGTGTACAATCTCCGTCTGTGTTGGTTGGCGCTTGCTTGTGTTGTTTGTGTGTTGGTGATCGCCACTCGTTTGACCAGAGTCAAGATTCAATACTTTCTAGACTCTCGGAGCGAGTGCAACACGTCATAGCCACCAAGAAGGCATTGTGGCTTTGTTATTTACCAAGTTCGCAGTTTCCCATTTTATCTAAAAATGAACGAGGAGGAGCACTACGAGGAGGAGGAGTTGGAGGAGCAGGAGATCTTCGAAGATGACCCGGTACTAGGCATTTTCTATTGGGAGAATTTCACGATATATTACCAAAAAGCCCCCGCAACGGCTTGAGTGTGACGAACACGAAATTGGTGTCGTGGCCTATATTCGCCTATAGCCCGAGCTACTCCCAACGTGATTGAATGATTTGTGTAACTAAATTATGTTTGTATTTTTATTCCAAACAGGAGTACCAGGAGCCGGGCGACCAGAAGTTGGAGAAGCCTTCAAAGGATGAGAAGAACGTGGCCAAGTGGCTGAAGAAGAACGTGAAGACGAAGAAGACCAAGTTCCTCAGCCACATCGTCGAGTACTTCACCTCCAGCAAGGCCATCGATGCATTGATGAAGTCCAAGTTTGCTGAGGGCAGCAGCCCGCTTTTCACGACCCGGGAGCAGGTCGTGGAGTTCCTGGATGTTATGCTGGAGCACAAGTTCTTCCATCGCGCCAAGAAGGTGCCCGTCACGCTGGAAGAGATCCGGGGAAAGAAGGCAGACAAAGAAAAGGGCCAGGACAAGGAGAAGGAAAAGGAAAAGGAGAAGGAAAAGGAAAAAGACAAGGACAAGTCAAAGGACGACAAGAAGGACACCGATCCGGAGGCGGAGAATACACAGGGCGATGGAGGAGCTGCCGGCAACGACAAGGAAAAGAAGGAGAAGAAAAAGCGCAAGATCCGGCTGGACATGCATCCCGAACAGATCTTTGTGGACGGTTCCGAGGCCTATGTGTGGATCTACGATCCCATTCCTCTCCACTACTGGATCTTTGGCTTCATCCTGCTTCTGGGTGCCGTTGGCATCTGTCTGTTCCCCCTCTGGCCACCACTCCTGCGCAAGGGTGTCTACTATCTGTCCATTGCGGCAGCTGGCTTCCTTGTCTTCATTCTGGCGCTGACCGTGGTTCGTCTGATTGTGTTCACCATTGTGTGGGCACTAACCGGTGGCAAGCTGCACTTCTGGATCTTCCCCAACCTGACCGAGGATGTGGGCTTCTTCGAGTCCTTCTGGCCGCTTTATGAGGTTTGGCTTCTTACTAGTTCTTATTAAATAACATTATCTTGATAATTTATTGATTCTGCCGAACAGAGCAACTACAACAGCGAAGGAAATGGCAAAACTGACAAGAAATCCAAGTCCAAGGACAAGAAAAAGGACAAGGACAGCGATGCCGAGGATACAGCTGTAGATGCTGATGCTGACGGCGACGGAGATGTGGACGCAGAGGTCTCAACGCTCGAGCCGGAAAAAATAGAGCTGATCAAGGAGCACGACACCGACATGGAGATCCGCAAGCGTCGCAAAGTTGGGGCTGATGAGTACGAGGACGAGGATGTGGATGCGGAGGAGTCGCAGACGCAGCCTCAGGATTCCAAAGATGGGTAAGAAGGGTCCGCTCTCTCTCTCTATTTATCCTTCTAAATTAAAAAGATTCCCTTTATATTGCTCGAATTTTTGTATTTATAATCTGTTTCGTTTCCTATGTGCTTTTCGTTTTGTTTTGTCGTAAAAAAAAAGAAGAAAACAACTTGTAAAGAGCAAGAAATATAAATTAACTTTAGCATTTAATTGTACACACCAACACACACTTTGTTCCTTAATAAATAATATTGTATATTTAAACAGCATTAATTCTTTTGGTTTGCGCATTCTCATAACAATTTTATATTTATTTCCTGAAGCATGTCATTTGTAAATACATTTTCCTTTTGTGATCAGTGAAGGTTCTCATTTAAGCGGTAGTTTGGTTTTAAAAATACTCATTATTATGGCTCATGGTGAACTTATTCCTGTTACAAATTGGATATGGGAACTAAAAGGTTTAAGTATCAACAGAGTAAGTTCTGCATTCATTACAATTGAAACATTTTACATACCGCCACAGTTACACTTTGAACGCAGCCTTGATATTTTGTTATTAATTCGATGAATTCATTTTGTTTCAGAACACCACGCACCTCGGGTTCCGACTCGGAGAGCTCGAGCAAAGATTACGAGATAATCAGTTCAAGTGAAGTGCAAAACGTTGCTGGCAACTAGGATGGATGGAGCAGCCCCCCACAATCTATATTAATATTTAATGATCCGCATCTAGCTAATTGATAAGAAGACATAGAACAAGAATCACACATCAAGTACATCAGCAGCAGCAGCAGCAGCAGCACACACGAACTATTATTCCAAGTACAGCGAAGGCTTGTCGAGCGAGCGAGTTTTTGATTTGTTAGTTTGAAGACACTCTTCGGATTAAGCTTAACGCTTGCACTTCTCCCTTCCAAATACTTTTTTGGCGGTAGTCCGAACACACAATAATTCCTATATGCAATATTACGTTGACCCAGAGCATTTGTTTGTTTCTTTGTCTATTTTAGGCTGCAGTTGGGTCTTGAGTTGAGTTGCCGTATGCAGTATGTTCTCAAGCCTTTAAACAAACTACATTTATTATTCTTTATTTGTATTTGTATTCATACGTTTGTAAATGTATACAGTGGCTGCGAGTGCAGGAAGCGATTACAATTGATAATAATCATAGCGAGTACGTAGAGATGAGAGCGCATACCGTGACTATGCGCATAAATATTTACTCTAAATGTAATTAAAGTGAAATAACAACTTAAAGAAATTAGTAGTGTAACACGCAATTAACTATTATATAAAAATAAAGCTAGGCAATTCTGATCTGATGTGAGAGAGATATTTGAGCGTTTTGTAGTTCTTGCTCGAACGTTTTATTAAAAAAACAAATATACAAATATACTATAATTCGTCTTTAAACTGTCCTTCGATGTGGTACTGATTGACCAGGGAGTTCAGCATGTGCCAGGCCTGTCTGGGTAGCAATAGGCCGATGATCACAGCACAGCAAGATAACTAGAGGTAGGGATACTAAAATTAACTAATGAGAACATTATCTGAAATCGTCCTACTCACACTAATGATGATGTAAGATATCCAACAGAGGATCACATATGTTAAACTAGCCAATCCGCTTACAAAAACAGCTGCCGGATGTCGATAGTGGACTTCCAACTTGAGTTCCGGCTTATTCCCGTCATTTGCACCCAAGGATGATGGCATCTTCTAGAAGTTTTTATGTACTGAAATATGGAAAACCTATGTGAAGAAAGGGTATCTTTAATAAGCAGAATCTTTACGAATTTGGACTCTTTGATATGTACCGCAGCTTTATAATCCATGTTGCTCTTTACTATAACTGGAAAACGGCTTAATTTATAAATAAATTTTAATACAAACTTAATACTCTGCAATTTGTAGCATCCTTCTCCATCACCACACATATTTCAACACAACAAGCCATCTCTCATGAAAACTTAAAGAAAAAGTAATCTTAATTAAGACAGAATATTTGTGGATTTTGATACTTCATTGTGTCTTGCGGCTCTGTAACACCAGAGTGTCCAAACCGTTGTGATAGATCGGATACACTGAGCTTGATAGTAAACGAGCCAAAGAAAATACCAGATAGCAATCCATTTATAATTGTATCAGGTGTTGCAAGCAAGACCAGGCAGATATGATTCTTAGGTGGTACTTAAACTTCCGGATACTTTTAAATGGAACAGTCTCATTCATTTCCCCTCTCAGATTTCAATGCATTATGGACGGATGAGCTGGAAAGGACTCTTTGTTGAGAGACTACTTGCCAGTCTAGAGAAGGCAAACCTGGATTGCCTTTCTGTAATTTAGTAACGATTAACGATTTCTGCCTCATCCATTTTTATTTTTAAAAGGTTCTAGAGCTCCGAGACTTCTTTAATGGCTTCTTCATAGATCTAAAATATTTAACTATAGATAGTATCATCTTTTTTTCACTCTCTGAATCCTGGTTAGTTTCAGGCCTTCGAACTGGGCTTGTTGACCTAATCTGGTTCTGTTCTTGAGAATGTCTTTCCAACTTTGAGTCTAAGGGTTTATTTTTCATTAATTTCATATATTTTTAAACCATTTATTAAATTTATCAAACCGTCTATTAATGCCAAGGAATTTTCCTTTGTTGCTTTAGTATGTTTATACCGGTTTTCTTCCAAAGAATCAATCTGCGAAAAGTTTTGAGCATAAAAAACCTTAGTAAATACGTGTTCATTTTTAACCCTCTCTCGGGGTCTCATAGATGGCCAGACTGCTCTTGCTCTCTTTTTCGTTTCCGGGGTAGAAGGGCCAGCTACACGGGGTATCAGAGTTTCGGGTCTGTTATCATTGTCCTTGACTTCATGACTCTGATCTCGGTAAGGAAACTCTGAATCACAGATCCCTATATCAGGCACCCGGAACTCAAGGAAAGACATGGAAGGTTGGTTCTGGACGTAACTCTCTGAGAGTTTTTCCGACAACTGCCTGATATAGGAAACCAAATGATGCTTAGGAAGGTCTACGCTCATTTGGTAAACGCTGTGAATGGTTTCAAGCTTTCTGGTAAATACTAATCTCTTCATAGTCGTTTCCTCTTTCATTTCCAAATTTTCCAATCTATTTTTTATTATATTCTTTGATGTATCCGAATGAACGGGACACATGTGATGTTTGCGGCCTGATTGTAGCTTTGGTAGGTCTAACTTACTGTCCTTTGATCTTTCGCTAGAACTACTATTTTCTGTCTGATTTCTAACAAGGCGTCGGCATTGGTGACATTTTAAAGGTAACTGTTTGGTTTCTGAAATATGCTCTTTGCCATTTATTAATTTGTTTTTGACTGGATTAGCTTTCGTATTTGTTTGCTTTGTAGAATGCAACTCCTTGGGATTAGCTACCAGGGGTATTGGAGTCTTGGGACGCCTATTTTCTCGAAAAGTACCCTGCCAGTTCCTGGCTATAACTTCCTCGAGAGCCAAGATAGACAATGCAGGTTTACCAGACAATTGCCTGACATATGAAGCCTGGGGCGTGGTTAGGTCTCCGCACATGTGTTGATTTCTCTCGAAGGAATCAAGCTTCTCCGCAGGCTTCTGTTTCTTGGTCACAGGGGCATCTACGGGCTTTCTGGGAGCTATCCTAATATTCTTAGAATTATATAACCTTCCGGAAGCTCGACATACTGTTTTCTTGCTTGTCGTACGCTCTAGATTTGTCAATTTGGCTAATTTGATCTTTTTAGAATCCTTACTATCTTCTGATAATGGGATGGGATAACTTTTTTCGCTAAATACTGAAGATATCTTCTCTCCGCCTATTATAATAGGGTCTCTACTAGTTGTGCCCCACTCTCTTGATAACATTTCCGAATACTCTTCATCAGTCATGGTTTTATTGGTAAAAACTACATCTTCATTAACAATGGTTTCGTCATTCTCATTGGATAGCTCGATCAAACCGAGGTTCAGAAGAATCTCCTCACAGTCGGAATTTCCAGAGTACTCCTCAAATATCTCAGCTTCTTCTTCTGCATTCAGCTTCAGCTGATAAATTGGGGAAGACGATGTGTTGCTGTTCTTATGGCTCTCCTTGATGTCGGCTTTTATCTCCTCGGATAGTGGCGATTTGTTGATGAAAGGTCCAGACGGCGGCTCGGGGATCTCGGGGGCCGGAGCTGAAGGCATTGTATGTTGTGCATACCAGATGCGGCCAAAGCCATAGTTGCCTATGCGATTGTTGGGCAAATCCGGACGTGGTTCTATATACAGCGATTTGGGGCGATTGAGCATGCGTCGGGCACTGTCCTCGACGAGGGCGTCCTCAGACGGACCGTCGTACTCGTCGAAGGGAGTAAACTGAGTGGCCAGCTGGCTTTCGGTGTACTTGCCCTTGGGCTTCGATGAACTCGGGCCGCAGCCCTGCAGTGTGTCCTGAGAAAGTGGCCCCAGTGGACGACTGATGTGGGGGTTTGGGGAGCCCCAGATGTTGCCACTTCTCTTGGATATGGCACCTCCAGATGGATCCGTTATGGGCCCCTTCAGCGGAATAAATTTCTTCACCAACTGGTCGTCGTAGATCAAGCGCCTGCGTGAATAGTTGATAGACATGTCCTCGCACGGCGATCCCGACGGAGCGGGCGATGGCGACGATGGTGGTGGTGCCGTCGGTTCGTGCTCCATCTTACTGGCCTCTTCGGGACCATCGCCATCGCCAGCTTCTCCAAGTCCTCCTCCCTCAGTCCTGGTGCAGTTTTCGCTCCTCATACGCCTATAGGACTTGGTAGGCGGTTTCTTGCCCTTAACGGCCACTTTGAAACGCACTCCCTTGTTGCTGTGGACAGCTTCCTCGGCTTGGCGGCGTTGCAGCAACATTTTCTGCCGTTCGATATCCATCTTCTCTTCCTCGTCACTAGAGCAGGTTGGAGGACGTCGGATCATGCCGCATAAATCGCAGACATTGAAGCGGTTCACCGGCACGTGTAGAATTCCGCGTGGCAGCTTTTCGCAGACGCAGGATTTTTGTGACACCGAAATATCCGTGTTATTCATGTAGAGAGTGCAGAGCTTGAAGAAGCGAAACATCAGACGCCGAACCTAATTTCTGAGAATTTTCGCCCAGCTAAAACTGGAATGTCATTGCCGAAAAAAAACTTGGCAAGCAGGGCTGGAAAGGGCGGAAAAAATTTACCAGAAGCTTCTTTCAGCACTGACAGTGTTGTACAGCGGACACCCAAGATATGAATGACTTTTGGCCTTGCGAAATCTTGTTTGGCTTGGCTTAATTTTGTTGGATATAAAATGCAGACGGTCAGATATGTAAAATGATATGATATGTGAAATAACAGAATTACTTGGCGAAAAATTATATGTTGCTGAGTTCTTACTGTTAGCCATTTTAGTTAGAGAAATTTCGATAAATTCTAAAAAATGTATTTGAAAACTCATATTATTCTAGTTGTGTGTTTATGACACGTATCTTTGATATTATACTTATTGGTAATTCTCCAGAATGAAGAACCGCCGCATAAAAATTAAAAGTTCTCTGAAATGTTCTAAGAAATATTCCATATGATCAAATTAGAAAGAATCTATACTTTTCTATTCATTATTTTTATGAAAAACATCATTAAACTCGGCATGTTTTGATTTGTCAAAACAGAGGCATTATGCTTTGACTATTTCAATGCAAGAGTCGAAAGAAAATGCATATATGCTTTTCAAGTTTACTTAAAAAGTAAAAATCATCAAGTAAATTATGATGGAAGAAAGGGTCGCGAGGGACAGTGATTAAATTTCAATTAAAAAAAATCTACTTAATATTTTTAAGTCTAACCCAATACATTATTAAGATGAATTTGTGAATAATACATTAAAATTAATTGCGTTAAAATCGTTCATCACGCTTCGCTGAAATCAGTGCTTGAACTGGTTTTCGAAAAAATGGCTTCATTCTGCTTCGCGTGCGAATGCCTTACATTTTTGTTATTATATTGAAAACGAACAATTGCCCAAAGTCGACCTTAGCACCAACTATAGTGCTAACCAAGAGCTATAAGTATCAAATATTGTAAAATTACAATAAATTCTTGGCACATTTATTTTTTACTTTGAATGCGAACAAAGCATACTCTGAATATGTGAGGCGTAGTCATCATCAAATCATCTTATAAAATAAAAAAAAAGTGTGAACACACAAAATTTGACTTCGTAAAAAAAGAAGCGCAGCCAAGTTAACTTTCTATGAATTAGGTGGCAATTATAACCTAATTTCGAATGGATGCCATTTTGGAATCTAAGCTTTTTTGATATGGATACCTCAAAACCCCCGAAAAAGCCCCAAAAAACTTCATATTCAAAAGAATTTACGAAAATTATATATTCGCAGTGCTTTTAGTTACTTCTACTTATTTATAAATAATTGTAAAGGCTTAAGACATTTATTTAAAGGCCAAAAGAAACTGCTAAGGATTTAAATTGAATGCCC
>JAEIIH010018017.1:0-21726 GCA_018904745.1 Drosophila orosa | reverse complement strand
TTCACTGCGTTGCAAACTTCTGACTAAAATTATAATACCCTGCAAGGGTATAAAAATTAGTGCGCTAGTCACAACGGGTAGATTCTTTTACTTTTTATATCTTTCTTAAAACTATTTTCTTTATGTCTAGTTTATATTTTCATTCCTTTAAAACTTTATTAAATTATTCATTTATTTAAATAACTAAAACAACTCTTACAATTTGATTTTCTTAATTAAATATGTGTTTATACGCTCTCTTTCAATTATTCCAAAAATATCTTGATATATCTGAAAAATGGGTTCTTTAAGATGGAATATTTGTAGCGTTAGATGGAATATTTGCATATTAATAATATTTTGTTCTCTGTACGTCAGTATTCCATTTCTGCAACAGGTTGCCCAACTCTGCATTTGCCAGCATCCGATCCGATCCGATCCGTTCCGATACGATCGATGGGGGCGAAATTGTAAACACAAAACCCCCACCGAAAATGTAGTTCTTTTTGAGGGGTTTTTAGGGGGCGAAATTTTTGGTTCATCTATTTCGGGTGCTACGGCAACAATTTATTATTTGTTGTTCTTCTGGATCTTGTTTTGACTGGCAGAGCATTTATTTGTTTTGGAAGCGTGTTCCCAACCAAATGCATTGCCCAAACACATCACAGAAGCAACATTTAACCGCAAAAGGCATTTAAAATAAATCCAAGACAAAACATCGCACCACATTTTCCATTGAAAGTAGCTAAAAACGTTTATTTGGTTAATTTTCGACGTAAGGCACGATTTTCAAGGGTCCGTGTATACAATTTTTTCATGCGTAAAGATTTGAAATTGATGAGAATCATTTTTTCTCTGGCTTGGGGTATTTCGTATTATATAGGGGAATCCAATCGGTGACAACCCTCCAATCGGTAAAGTAGACAATACCAATGGCAGCAGACAGACCAAAGCAAGCAGCGGAAGGTGCACTGTGGTTATAATTGGAATTAAGTTAGAGCCAAGCTTATGGGTACAGCTGCTTTTCCAAGTGAGCCTGAGTTCTGAGTTGGATACTGTACTTTAGCAGCTGTTATTCCTGATACTTACAATGCGAAAATTGCTGTTTTCAGACCAGACGAAGGCCTGTTACGGCAGTACAACGACATCAATTTTTTCTTCATACTTATTTTGCTTTGAAAAATTCTGTGAAAGTAACTATCCAATTGTAATGCTTGAGGTACAACGACAGGCCTGCTTGTGATTAGATTTCGCTCATGTTACAAGCTGTCGTTAATGAGCAGCTATTGTGTCCCCATCGAAGGGGTTTCCCGGGAAAAGGAGGTTGATTAATCAAAGTTGGATGGATGCGGGCCCTAAATTGAAACATTACAATCTTTTATGGGCAATCTATGGGCAATCGCGACTTGTTGGCCTGACCTAATTGGGGAAAGGCGGAGGAGTGTGAAGGCGGCGGCGTTGGACAGTTGATGGACTTGGGACTGATGGCCAAAAGCCACGTGTGGAGAACGAACTGCAGCAATTTGTCAGCGAAAATCATTAGCCTAATTTTCAGGGCCAGCTGTGGGTGCGTGTGTGCTGGCATTTCCTTTGAGCTCCGAGCTCCGAACTCCGAACTCAGGATTTCCATTCCATTCGATTCGATTCTGTGGTGCCCCTCCCAGTTCGACTTCCTTGAAGCCCTTGGCTTCCTTTGGTTCCGTTCCTCGCCAGACGCCAGCGAAGCAATTTAAATGCCACACCTTTCCGCTGTCTGTAGTCTCTGTGCCGCGATGGCGGCGATCCACATATGACACTCGTCGTCCTGCTCCTGTCCATTAGGGCATAGCTGTAGTCAGCCGCCAGTTGGACAGGGCGACAGTTCAAGGATATGCGGCGAAGGAAAGGCTGGGCCGCCACTTAAATATTCGTGCAACCCTTTTTCCCGCCTCAAGCTGACTTTTCTTTGGTTGTTTTTTTTTTCCTCCTCCCCAGAGACATGCGCCTGCTGCTCTTACTGCTGCCCCTGGTGGCACTCGTCCGCGGCGATGACTACTGCTTCGCCCAGGACACCTCGCGCCTGCAGACCCGCCAGTTCTCCTCGAAGACCGCCTACCAGATCGTCAAGGGCAGCGACATCGATCGGCAGTACCTGGTGCCGGGCTGCGAGGCCAAGAAAATGTGGATCTTTCACCGTCATGGAACCCGGCTGCCCAAGAAGAGCATGATCAAAAAGGCTGCCCGTGCGGCGGAGGTGAGTCCGGAATACATAAGTTTTTATATGAAAAATATATGCTAAGCACGGCCAGCGATTCGCATAGCTGAAGGTTTTAATTGCTTTTGGTTTTTGAAAAAGCTCTTTGAAAAATTCACTTATGCGAATGGAATTCGTTGCAAATTATTTTTGGTTGTGCGATTTTTGAGGCTACTAAAGCAGAAGGTGCCACTAAGTGAGTTAATTACTGCAGTTTCTTATTTTTAAAACCGTGTGCGGGTGTTTTCCTAAAATTAGAGCTAAAATGGATGATAAACTTGGAAGTAGGAAATTATTTGCGCAGCAACAGTAAACATTTGCTTAGTAGCATGAGTCTAGCAACAATTTCTTGAGAATTTTCCAACTTTTTAGATTAAAAACTAACTTGTACGGTATAAATAATATTAAAAAATAATATCCTTAGTTAGTAGTGATTAGTTATCTAGTTAATTTACTATTTTAAAATTAATCCTTATTAATCTAAGCTCTAAAAGATATTTATATGGCAAAACAGTATTTCATTTGTATGCCAACTTAGGAAACAATATATTACAAGCTGCTCGTTCTTATGACGGAATATTTATCACAATTACATCGTTTGTATTCAGCACAACCTTAATAAATTAATGATAGGCAATAGAGTGTTTTTCAAGGCGACAATATACCACATTTTGTGATCTTAAATCCACTTAAATTATAGTTTTATAGTGCCAAATTCCTTTTTTTAATAATAATAATTGGATTTTCCACCCATTCTCAGCTCCGTGATCTCATCGTGAACAACTACAAGGTGGCCAAGACCAAGCCGGATACGGATGCGCTGTGCAGCACAGACTTGTTAGCCCTCCAGATGTGGAGGTGGAATGCCAGCATAACGCCCGACCAGGAGGAGTACCTAACCAGCCAGGGATACGATGATCTCCGGGGCACGGCCAAGCTGTACCAGCGCTACTATCCCGGCGTGCTGCCCAAGGAATACAACGATACCTACTACCAGGTGGGTCGGAGTTGGATACTTATCTCCAAGGCCATTGCCAATCTCTGCTGTGTTTCTTTCCAGTTCCGTCACACAGATACCCAGCGCACCAGGGAGAGCTTCAGGGCCTTTGCCGAGGGTCTTTTCGGTACTGTAAATGCTGCCCATCCCGTTGATATTCCCAAGGAGGATCTGCTCCTGCGTCCCTATGACTACTGCCAGTCGTACAAGGACCTCAACTACAAGGGCGAGGGATCCGAGTACGAGAAGTATCACAAGGCCAGTCTGTGGACGAACACCCTCAAGGACATTTCCACACGATTGGGGTGAGGAGTAGTGGTCGGTTGAAAGCTCAGGAGTTGTTATTAATATTTCACATCCCCAGCTTCCAGTACACTTTGGAGGAGGAGGACATCAAGCTGATGTACGACATGTGCCGCTACGAGCAGGCGTGGCAGGTGGACAGAAGCAGTGCCTGGTGCACCGCCTTCCTGCCCGAGCAGGTGACCGTGTTCGAGTATGCAGAGGATCTGAAATACTACTGGGGATCTGGCTACGGATTCCCGGAGAACGGACGCCTCAACTGCCGTTTGGTCCAGGATCTGCTGACGCATCTGAGCAACCCAGTTTCTCCCCATGTGGTTGCCCACTTTGGCCACTCCACGGGTCTGCTGACCCTGCTCACGGCGCTGGGCATGAGGAAGGATGACATTGCGCTGCGGGCGGATAACTACGACAGCCTGAGCAGCCGCCGCTGGAAGAGCAGCCTGATCGATCCCTTTGCCGGCAACTTTGTGGCGGTGAAGTACGACTGTCCGACGGAATTAGACCGAGAGAAGGTGATCTTCTTCCTCAACCAGGACGCAGTGCAGCTGGACTGGTGCAGCGTTGGCCTGTGCAAATGGTCCGATGTCCTCGAGAAGTACAATACCATCTCGGAGGCGGACTGCGGCGACTACTACTGCCGGACGGGCGGTGCTTCGTCCCTGGGATCCAGTCTCCCCGGACTGCTGGCCACCGCGCTCGCCGCCATTCTCGTCTACTTAATGCACTAACTTCCGCGTCAGATTAGCCTAAGTCTTAATTTGTAATGTACAAAGTTCGTACCAAAAGGAGGCGGCAGGACATTGCCGGCGGATGTCAGTCAAGTATTTTTCGATATAGATTTTCTACTTTTAATCCAGCAAAACCTAAAACTCCTCACAACGTCGAAAGAAGCACACAACATAGAACACACACAAACACCACAGTCCGACACCGAAATTTTGAACTTAATGACATTTTTCTAAACGCTTTACGAACGTTGGCAGTGCTACAGTCAGAAATAGCTTTATATTAATAAAACCACAATATAATAATAAATATTTGGGGTCTGTGTTTTGTATTTTAGCTATATCACAGTATCATTTCAAAAATTGTCACTATTTTCGTTTTTAAAAACAAAATTATGACACCATAAAAACAGGAGAAATGCAGAGGCTGTTTAGTTGGTGTAAATTCAGGGCAGCTCCCGATGCTGGTAAGTAGTTATACCTCTGAAATGAATAGAGTTAAACGATGTTACTATTCTTTTCATGTTTCATTAAGAGTGCACGTGTTCAGGTACGTTGTAAGAATATATATTTTATTAATTAGAATCCTTAATTAGGCCAAAGTTTTCATTATTTTGCGCTTCAATTGAAATTCTGTAGGGGGTTTTTCATAACTATTCCACAACAATGTAGCTTTTCAATGCGATTTAACGATTTAATTTAATACGAAATTAACGGAAAATCTTTTACAAGTTTAAAATCTTCGTAAGCAGTCTGGCAGCGCCAATCAAGTGTGACCATTCATGATACTCTTCAATGGCATATTCACGCTTATAACCGGCGGGCACACTGACACGTAGAATTAGAAAAAAAAATACAAGTTGGCAAAGAACTTTGATGAAACGCATACTGTGTTAAATCAATAAAAACGACAATAAAACTGCTGAGGCCTTGGCTGTGGCTGCTCTGCTTGGTGCTGTGCGTGTGCAACAGCAGCGATAAGGACGGGAATTTCCTGATTACAGAAAGTGAGAGCCGCCCCCGTGGAGCGAGAAGACGAGGAAGCAGCACAGGTGCAGCTCTAGGCCTTAAATTAATCTTCGGTTCTCTTCTGCTCTTCTGCCCCGCACAGCCTTCAATTTGGGCTCGCCACCGCCCCCGGAAACCATGGAGAGCAAGGAGGTCAACGAAGTATACGATGACATGAACCTGTACATCACCCCGGAGAGCTTCATCGTGGAGCCCAATGGAGGGGAGGAAGTGCTGGTGATTGGGCGCCACGACAAGGTCACCAGGGTCCAGCCAGCGAGCGGCGGGCAGCTGACGAACCTGCGGCCCACGCGTCGGATCTGCGGAGTGCTGGGCACCATACACTTGCTTTGCTGCGACTACCTGATGGTGGCCACGCATCGCATCTTTGTGGGCGTCCTCAACGGTTCGATTGTGTGGCGGCTGGCCGGCTATGACATCATTCCCTACATTCCCAACACCTTCCAACGCAAGGAGAACGAGACGTACCTGCGCCTGCTGCGCCAGACGCTGGACACCAAGTACTTCTACTTCTCCTACCGCTACGACCTCACCCACTCGCTGCAGCGTCAGCGGGAGCTGGTCACCGCCCGTCCGGAGCAGCGAAAGGGCCTGCTGCAGCGGGCCGATCAGCGCTTCGTGTGGAACGGCTTTGTGCTGCGGCAGTTCAATTGCGACAAGATGGAGAGATTCCAGCTGCCGCTGCTCCTGGGCTTCGTGTCCATCAACCAGGTGCAGATCAACGGGCAGACGTTCTTCTGGAGCATCGTAACGAGACGATCGGTGGAGCGGGCCGGCACCCGACTCTTCTGCCGCGGCAGCAACGAGCAGGGCCATGTGGCCAACTTCGTGGAGACGGAGCAGATAGTGGAATTCAACGGGCAGCTTACCGGATTCGTGCAGACGCGAGGCAGCATGCCCTTTCACTGGCATCAGCTGCCAAATCTGCGCTACAAGCCGCGACCGCGACTGGTGCCAGGCAAGGATCATCTGGCTGCCTGCAGTCTGCATTTTAACGATCAACTCCGTCTGTATGGCAACAATGTGGCCATTAATCTGGTGGATCACAAGGGCGCCGAGGGGGAGCTGGAGGCCACGTACGCCCGTCTCATCCGGGAACTGGGGGACAAGCGGGTGCGTTACGAGGCCTTCGACTTCCACCACGAGTGCCGGAAGATGCGCTGGGAGAGGCTAAACATACTCATCGATCGCCTGGCCTATGAGCAGAATCAGTTTGGTTTCTATCACGTCTTCGACGACGGCAAGCTGGTGTCAACGCAGACGGGAGTCTTCCGGACGAACTGCATCGACTGTCTGGACCGGACGAATGTGGTGCAGAGCATGCTGGCCCGACGATCCCTTACGGCCGTCCTGCAGAAGCTAGGCGTGCTGCATGTTGGCCAGCAAGTGGAGAACGCTGCTGGGAGCTTCGAGAGTCGCTTCAAGGGCGTGTGGGCCGATAATGCGGATCTGATTTCGCTGCAATACTCGGGAACGGGAGCGCTCAAGACGGACTTCACGCGGACGGGCAAGCGGACGAAGGCCGGAGCTCTCCAGGATGGTAAGAACTCGCTGATGCGTTACTATTTGAACAACTTTGCCGATGGACAGCGGCAGGATGCCATGGATCTGTTTCTCGGAAAATATATGATTAACGATAATGAGGGCGGCGCCGTGCCATCGCCTTTGGAATCGCAGCGCGGCTGGCGGTTCTTCACCTTCCCCTCGGTGCTGTTAATGGCGGTGGTTATGTTCATGATCACCATGACCTATCCGACGGAGTTCAACACGGAGAATCTGCTCTTCATGCTCTTCTGGGGAGCCATGATTGCCGTGAGCGCCACCGGCATCCTGCACTATGGCATCGAGTTTGTGCAGTGGCCGCGGCTTTTTCCGCCCATCTCCTTTCGGGCCCCATGACGTTAGTGTCGTCTAGAGAGCTAAGGATACGAAGGAGTCCCGGAGGAGGATGTACCTCTCAGGATACCTCACAGTGCTTCACAAAAAGAATAAATCCTGTAATGCGATTTCTGTTAACGATTTGAATTCCTCTCAAGTTCAATGGCCCCGCTTTCTGTTTTGTTTTTTTTTTGTATTCCCGTTTTTGTTTAGTTTGTAACTCCGCCGAGTCCATTCCTGTTGTTGGCTACACATCTTGTTTACTATCTTAGGCTTGCTTTATTTTCTGGGGCTTCTTTCGCGAAAGCCCGACTGGGGGGGTCTTTGGTTTCTCAAGGCAGCGCCGCCGCTTATTAACTGCGATTAATTGCGAAGTAGATCAATCACTTTTGTAGAAACATTTACGACATTAATAAAGTATTTTATGCATTGCTAGAAAACCTCAACCCTGGCCGAGTCTTTAATTTAATAATCTGTGGAGGTCAACATCTGTATGAACGAAGAATGTTATTGCTTGCTGATAATACAAGTAAAGCGGGTTTAAGGCGTCGTCTTTATGCAATGCCAATAAGAGATGATCGCATCTTGTAAAGGTTAATTAATGGTAGTATTCGCATTTAGTTCGCTGTGGTACAGGTTTTTAATATCTTAATTTGAATGAAAGAATGTGGATAATGCTTTCCACATTTTATATATATATTCCATAGTTATTTCTTTGCATATCTTTATATAATGTCTTATAATTTAAGTAGCAAGGACTTCAGTAAACCTATGATTGTATACTGATATATCCCAAGAATGATATATAATTTCTATTAGTTTAGTTACCCAAGTAACTAAGTTACCAGTAGGCCTTGAGTAAGCAGTCCAGTTTATCATTTCAACTTGATCTACATAATCTGTCTTCCTTTAACGGCATCGCCGTCAAAATAAAATTCCAAATTTTGCCTTTTATTTTCCAAATTTCGAGTCGTCCTTTCTGCTTGCAGGGTTCCAAAAAGTAAACTCTTTACGCCTAAATTACGCTCTTTGGCTATATCTTTATAAAAATCTTCACGTAAAGTCCACCTTGTGTTATTAACGAAATGTCTGAGAGCCCCGAAAGCCAGAAACCCGGGAAAATTGCCCGAAACTTCCTGTACATGTTCGAATTTGTGGTGGACGATCTGCTGATCACGCGCCAGAATTTGTGTGCTCCCGAGGAATATCCCACCTGCACGGAGATCTCATTCCGGTCGTCGGTGTACGTCAACATATGCGACAGGGAGGTGGGCACCTGCGTCAATCCCTGCTCGCCCAAGTGCGGCAAGTGTGCTCTCTTCACCCTGGAGTCCCCGATCACCGACAAGGACAAGCTGCAGGTGCACGTGTACAAGAAGCGCACGGAGAGCTGTAAGTTCCTCATAGGCCTCACGGAGGTGGCAGTAAAGCCGATCTTCGATCGGGTGAAGGAGACCTTTGACGCCGAGAACCCCGATTGGGAGGCAGCCATGTTGGGCCACGTGGCCCAGCTGCCGAAGATGAAGGGTCCCAACAGCAAGGGGCTGTTGGACAACTGCGCCTGCTACGAGAAGCTGAACGAGCGCCACGAGCAGTGGTGTCCCACCTCCGATCTATCCAAGCGCCTGCTCCCTCTGTTCAATCTCTGCAAGATGCAGACCGGCAACATAGTGCTCATCATGCGCCTGGTCTGCAATGGCCCGACCATTGTCTCCTCGTTCCCCTTCAGTCGCATCTGCTCGAGGAATCCCAAGTCGCCGGCACCTTGTCCGTGCGGTCCCTGCGGTCCGTGTCCCCCAGCTCCTTCAAAGGGCGGTAAAATCTGTCCTCCGCCTTGTGAACCCTGCGCTCCATGCGGTCCATGCGGCCCGTGTCCGTGTGATCCCTGCGATCCTTGCTGCCCAGAAAGTGCTACAGCCACCGGCGGACCCATGAACAAGAGCAAGCCCTGCAACGGTCCACAGCCACCGCTCCGTAAATGCCAAATGGTGGACCCCTGCGCCCCCAGGCGTGAGCCCATCCCCAAGTGCCTACGCTACTACTCCTGCAACGTGGACAGGCTCTGCCCCACCGATTACTGCGAAGATGAGTTTGATAGGGGTGAGTACACTGACTTGCATCTCAAGAATAATTAATTTATCCAATTTTTACCCTGTAACATTATTAAGTAATTGATTTTCTAATCGCAAAACCCACCATTTCGTTCCCCAGAGTGTCCCACAGTCCCCTCGAAACGGTGTCCTCCTTCGCCCATCGAGAAAAAGCTCCAGCAGTGCGGTCCCTGCGGCGGTATACCGCCCTATCCGCGCTTTATAAAAGAGCGCTTGGACGCGGGACTGCCAAGGGAGGATGACAAGGGCAAGGACGGAAAAAATGGAAAGGATGCAAATGGCAAGAAGCGGCAGAAGGGAGGTGCCGCCCGTTGTGTGGGCAAAGCAAGTGGTCCCTCCGCGGTCTGCAATGTTGAGAGCGAACCCGTCTGTGACGGAGTCTTGCTGGCGAGCAAGAAGTCGCGATGTATGGAAACGAGAAGTGCCACGGAACCCAGAACTTGCGACATGTGCCAGGCGAACTACAATGTGGCCTGCGAAGATGGTGAGTTGGAAACGGTAGCTTTTTAGGTATATTTTATAGGCAAAACATTAAAAACCACAAATAATTAAACTGCCTAATTAAATATTTTACGTAAAGGAATAAATTCAGAGCCTACAAGTAGTTTAAGCATATTTACCACCATTATTTGTTGGTCTTTATAAGCTTTAAAGATCCCTAAAAAACCTATTTTCTAACCCAAATTCTCCCTGAACTATTAAAGTTAAAAACCAAGTAGGCTCTGAATTTAATTTCTCACCTCAGATTTTCCGAAACGCTCAGAACTCCAGTATCTCGAAGTAGTCTTGCTCTTTAGACATTCAAATGGGAAATGTTGTCTGGAGTACAAAATAAACAAAAATTAAATTCTTTCGTTCTTTCCTAACGCGAACTTCGGATGATCATATTGAACACAATACACAGATCCAGATCAGTGCGCGTAATTCTAAAATAGTTTCTCAAATTGAATAGTAATCGCGAACTAATCCGGATTAATCTTTCATTGCAGCGCGAAAACGAGCTGTACGGAAGCTGCGCCATTTGATGGTGAAGTACAATATCAAAATTGAGAATTAGAGGTCTTTCGAAGCACACCAGTCACACACGCACACACAAGTAAATCACATTTAGTCAAGAAACATGGCCAAGAAGAAGGGCAAGAAGGGTAAGAAGGGCAAGGCCAAGGTCAACTGCAACTTCAAGATTACCGATGAAATGCTGAAGCCAATGAACGAGAGTGGTAAGTTATGGGATTTCGGAAATGATTCCTTAGTAAAGGGTATTGATTGTAATACCCAGTTCCCGGTGATGATGGCTGTGATGGGTGCTGCCAGTGCACCTGCGACTGTGACTGCAGTCCGGAGCTTGCACCCTGCTTCATCCAAGCCAGTCGGCCCGATCCGGGACCGGAGGCCTATGACGAGTTCGAGGCCTGTCTGAATGGCAGCGGTTTGACCATACGCGTCCTCAAGAACACCCATAAGGTGGAGAGCGTCGATGATGGGACCAGGGAGGCTAGTCTGGGCAACGAGGATGATCGCTGCTATCGCGACGATCCCAATGACTGCGAACCGAAGCAGGAGTCCTGCCTGCACGATATGCTGCAGCGCAGTTCCTTTGCCAGGAATCACATAAAGCGTCGCACGGGTGGCAGGATCATCAATCATCCGAACATCCCAAAAGTCCGGGCCAACATCAAGTACTCCGGCAACGATGCCTGCGAAACGGACAACTACTATGTGCCCTTCTCCAAGATCAAGGAGGCCTGTGACCAGCAGGAGGCCAAGGTGGACTGCTATCGCCAGCGGCTCTGCGGAGGCTACGATCGCGATGTTCCGGCGAAATGTCCTACCCAGAATCAGCGTAGCTGTTGCATGCAGGTCGAGGGAAAGGACATCATGGAGACCATGAAGGGCGTCAATCTGGATACCAGGCGCAAGGGCATTGAGGTGAGTTCATACATAAACATCTCTGTGATAATAATTTGCTTCACTTTACTTATTGATAGTTTTAATGGCTTCTTAATTCCTATCCTTAATTGCTAGTTTCATTAAAAAGTAGCCTTAAATCAGGAGTTTTTTCCCACATACTTTAAAGAATTTGTAATCCAGGTTTTTTCTCATATTTTGAGAAGTTGTAATCTGTAATCGATTGAGATCTCCTCCGCATTCCTTAGCGGGATCGCTGGTTACGTGTGCGAATGAACGCGGAATGTGTGATCGCTTTCGATCCGTGACTGGGCCCCTCTAAATGCCATGGCGAGTGGTGCAACTTCTGCAGCTACGGAAACCCGGTGTGTTGTTGGAAGGCTCTCGATTGCCCCAATTGTGCGGTAGTTGCATAACATCTGCTCCAGCTACAGCTCCAAGTGTGGAGCAGCCACTACTTTGCTCCAGCTTTCCATAGGCTTTTTTTTTTTATTAATGGTAAACGTTCAGGGGAGATGCATGTGGTCGTAACAGGTGCAACCGCAAATTAGGTGATTTTTTTGTTGGGCCAATTCCGCTTCTCTAACTTGTGTGGTTGTTACACTATTATTCAGATATTTTTACTAAGAAATCCAACTTATAATTGTATATATTTCCACCCCAAACCTTAGGTCTGCTACAAAACCTGCGATGAGACCGACAGCGATGTCTTCCTGGTCAAGCTGGGCAGCAAGGCCAAGTCGCAGCACAAGAAGAACACCATTGAGATTGAGCTGAGGACCCCCAAGCAGCCGGTGAATCTGCCGGTGAGCAAGGTAACCACGGAGACCTATGTGTCCGAGGATATGCTCAATGCGGGCAAGAAAAAGAAGGGCAAGAAGGGCAAGAAGGGCAAAGGCAAAAAGAAGAAATAGACCCGCGAAATTCAGATCCTGAACCATTAACCGGACTTGTACACCCTCTCTAAACCTCGACAGATCTCCGCTAGACTCCTTAAATTTATAGCTATAGTCAAAATTCGGATTTGGCAATCACCTCTGTCTATTATTTTCCCCCATAATGCATATTTAGACTACAGTCGAGTAAATGTATCGTTTGCAAACCAAATTATAAAATTCAAAAATACACCTTCTTTTGTTTATTTTTGAGTGTGAAAACCGCAGCAGGCGATTTGTTGATCCGTCACGAGATAAAGCTTCTGGAATCGGATCAAGTTACGCAGCGGTTGGCCCTTGGTTATCTCTTAAATGACCGTCCGCTTTGCAAAATTATAAATACCCTTTAAAAGATTTCTTGAATTGGTTTATAAATAAAATAATATAATTTCAAGCGTCACTGAATATTTAAAGCTGTAGTTAACCAGTTTATACCACATATGGCGCTGACTAGAAACCTTAAGAAAACTGAAATGCATATAGAATTTATTATATTTGACAGTTTTATGGTTTTGCTTAAATTTAAATCAAAGTGGCGGGTTTTCAAATTAAGCTAAGATCACAATGGACAAATTGATAGTTTTCGACGCCTTCTGTAGATGATTCTGGTTTTCAAAGTCTATAAATATCCTCTTTTTGTTTGTTTTCTCTTTATAGTTTACCAATTCCCTAAGGCTGTTCCTTGAGCTTAATTAGGCAGCTTAAGTTACTTGCTCCTCTTAAGGTACTTCTGGCCCAGTTCAAGGTCTCTTGTGCAGGTCCATCGCTTCTAAAAATAACCCGCAACATCCATTGGCGATGGCTGACATGCCGCAGAGAACGAACACCATGCCGTTCCGACCATCATCTTCATCTATTGTGCCTGTAATTAAACGCCATGAGATGATGGGCCCCCCGACAGGAGAGGTGTGTAATCTGGTCAGGTCTGCGCCTGGGTCTGGGTCTGGTCACCGCAAACGGGTTGGGAGACACGTAGAGCTGCAGCAGCGGCTCATTCGGAGAGAGAAGAGAGATCGGAGATTGGTGATCGGAGATCGGAGCAGCTGGCAGCTGACCAAGCGAACCAAGCGAGGTTCGGAGAGGAATCGAGCGAGGAACTCGTTTTAGTTGCGTTCAAACGCTTTAGTCTGTAAGTCTGCGATCGCAGGAAATATATTCCGAGTTATAGTCCAAGCTAACGAAAAACAATAAGCGGAGCCTAGGCCCAGGTGCTGACTCTTTGGGAGATCGGCCACGAATGCGAGCAACTTTTGAGATCGGTCCACGACGAACCATAAAAGTGAGAGGAGTACACTCAGCTCCAGTTCTCCAAGTCTAATCTCTATTGAATCTCCGCGCTCTCTGCGAAAGCGGAAAGTAAATTTTTTTTTGAGGAGACCGCGACCGCGACGCGACGCCACAATTACTTAATCCGCGTTCAGGCATCGAACCCTGGAGCCCGCGATCTTAAACAGTTTTCGGAGGCGCAAACTAATGGCCCCGAACTGAAGACTTCGCCCCGCCCCCCGTCGCTCTATCGATGATAGTTGTGCGGAGAAACGCCGAGTATTTGAATTTATTAAAGACAAAAGACCGTTGATCCGATATCTACTAAATATTGATAATTTAGAAAGCGAAGAGCTGCATACCAAATACTCGTCTTAGGGGACCAAGATCTAGAGAGACACATTCGGCCACAGTCAGTCGTCAGTCGGCTTTCAGTTACAGCTCGAGATCGAAGGCTACTCTGCTTTCTCCGAGGCGCGCATAAAGTACACTTGGTGTCTAGTAGGTCCGCGTGAAAAGCAACAGAAACAAAGTGATAATGTTACGCCCCACGCTACTCGTAGTGCTCATATCGCTGGCCAGTGTCGATTCCGGCTATAATTCACCCCAACACTCCACCAAAGTACCCTCACCACGCGCACCCTCACATGCCGCGAAAGTATCCAACCTGCCGCACGGATTCCATACCAGCACTAACATCACAAATATTCCCATTCCCGCCGAGATTCAAGCCGAGCCCCAGCCCATCGCCAGTGGCCGTGATAAGAGAGGTAAGCACTTGTCCCCTAAGAGGGGGCACTTCCACATCCACTTCCACATCCACATCCACATCGAAGTGGTAAATTCGTGTCAGGGTCAGAGCCATCTCGAACCTTTGATGGACACCACAGAGGCTGATCGAGAGGCTGTGTCAATTGGTTCGCAAATATTAACAATTGCTCTTGCTCTTGGCCACATTGCTTTGAATCGCTGCAGGTTCCTGGCCAATGGCTCATGGAATGGCCTCTTAACGAGACTCAAAAGAGTGGGTGCCATTGGTTTAGGCCCTCAAGGATTAGACGATTTAATGGGGGTGGAATTCCAGCTAAATGGCAGCACAGTTCAATTGAGGAATAAATATTAATATGGGGAAAAATTAATGGCTCTATTTACAAATATAATTTGATTCTAAAAGGAAATTTGTAGTAACTAAATAAATTATGGTTGCTTTGATTTCTTAACATATAATTTTAATGAAAATAAATGGTTTATATCCCATTACTAATACTTCAAAAGAATATGTAACAGCAAAACATATTATTGAAGTAAAAGAAGGTTCCAACAAAAATATTAATTTAAAGGATAACTTTTACTTAGGGCTAAGAAAGCTAAAAAGTGATAAATCTAAATTTTATAAAAATCTGTAATAGACCTCAATTTATCTTTTAATTTAAAAAATCACAGTATAACAAGGATATACAACTTAAAATCATGAAAATCGAACATAACTTAGACCAAAATGAATTTATTTCAATTCTGAAGGTTTTCATGTGTTAGTTTTTATTAGCTTAACCAACAAGCAATTTTAGTTATGAAGGAGTAATTAAATAACATTAAATAACTTATTTATTTAATAGAATATCTTTTAAAAACGACCCCTGGAAAGTCCACCCGATAATCTCTGCTTTTTTATTAATAAACTTTTGAAAGTTGAACAGAATATCAGCTAAAGAGAGGAGCTATTTAAATAAACAAAGCCCCTGCGGCGAATATCTTTTCAAAGAATAGCGCCACACATTTTTTTGCACAACATCATGTGCTTTGTTTTTGGATTTTCATGTATTACAACAAAAGCAACCCGCCCGAAGGCGTACTGCTGATTATTAAAATGCTAATTGTGTGTTTCCCATGCACCATTTGACATTTGAGGATCCCGCTGTTTGGATTTCGCATTTCGCAGTTTATAAACATATGAGTTCCACACAAGCGAAGCCAGGTCTCCGGGCAATCGAATCAAATCGGAGGCAAACTTTCGCATCTGTGGTTTTATCTTTGAGATACATATTTACTATATACAATGTAGATAGATTGTGTGTATATTTTTATAACAGAGGTGCGTTCATTGCCCATCTTCTAGTTGCATAAATAATCAGCCATAAAACGAAAACGAGAAATCGAGTTTTTATAATAATATTTTTATTTTTCTCCCCTTCGACTTTATTCTGAGGCTCTGTATTTGGAGTTTTTTTTTTGGCTGCATTTTGAATTGGTATCGGAATGCCGGTGACCTCAGAATATTAAATGAAATATTGAGTAGAAGAAAACACTGACGCAAAGCAGAAAACACATTCAATAATATATACTTTGTATTATGCAGAAGAGCCGAGTTAAAGATGCAAGAAATATGGCATTTTGTCCATCGAGCTTTACTCTTTCACCTCGTGACATTTCGGGGCGAGAACAAAAGCCAAAAGCCGCAGACAAGACCTACACGTGCCCACTGCCTTTGCCCTTAAAAAGCTGGCCAAAAAAGATTAATGGGTCTAGAGAGTTTCGACTACCAAAAAAACAGAATAAAACAGAGTTCAAGCACCTCTCGATGAGCCATCATCATCGATAATTACCCAGGGTATTATGCCAATAAAGAATTTTTCGATTTGCATTTAAGATTTGACTTGACCAAGTCGTGATGTCCAGAAATAAGCTGAAAGTTGTCCAAGAAACTAAATACAGAAACTGCCTATGCTAATGACTATATTTATATGTGAGCAAACCCACAACAGGCGTACGATGGTCTTTGGGCCTACCACTTAAAAGGGTAATTTGTCAAGATAAGAAATATGTTTGTTTGGTTTTTGTGAGGTTTGAAATTAAAATACTCTTTCAGTTGGCTTTGGTCTCTATTAATAAGAGTCACTTTGACTGCTGATATTATTCAATATATAAGATATTTTTAAGGTAGTTAAAATGTTGGGCTTGTCTTTTATGATTGGAATGATCTTAACTCTCTTTTGTGCTGTGAACAATTTTGGTTTTTCCTATAAAGTGATTCCTGGAACTTGGAAAAACATGTATGTTTATCAATTTTAAATAGAGTTTTGCTTTGATTGACTTTGACTTTGATGACTTTGATTCTACACCTTTTTTAAGGTTTATGGGTCAAGGAACTTTTTGATTTTTTACTTCTTTAAGTAATCTAAAATATATATTTTTAGTTACCCTGTTAAAAAGTTAATTTTCCCCATTTTCTATCAAGTTGTCATGGATCACAATGTTGGGTAATTTATTTATATTTGCCTCAACAAAAACCTCTGTGGCAGTAGGCATTGATTTATCTGATTTCACTTGTCCTATGATTTCCAATTTAGTTCGTAACTTGTGTCTGAACTAAGCAGAACTAAAAAGTATAAAAATTAAATCACATTGAAAAAACCATGTCGAATACGTCGGGTCCTAACACAATGGTCACCTGTCCTTACAACAAGTCTCACATAGTGTTTGCTAGCCGCCTTGCCGTGCACTTGTCCCGCTGTGCCCGAGAATTTCCTAATAATAATCTAGTCAGGTGTCTGTTTGTAGTAGGTCGACATTTTTTTATATTTACCTCAATGGGATATAAATTCTTCGCATCCCCGTCTGTAAGGAGCATATATGGAAATGCCCCAATCGCAAGTTGCAGTTGGCGGACCAAACAAAAGGAAGAAAAGGACTTGACCTTGGGTCGGCATCAGGAAGTCGAGACTGAGGAGGATTGGGACGCTTAGCCACCTGAAGAGCCGTATGATCCGGTTGAGAAATGCAAGAAGTTCGTGAGCATCAATCCGCAGGGTCTACCGCCGGCAGAGCGTCGAGCTGCATGTCAAATTGAGCGCTGCCTTGGTCTGATAATAACCAGTTTTAGGGATTCTATATAGGTATAAGTATTTAAATCTAAGGAAATCCCTGTCATAACATACATATATTTTTTCATCAGCAGAATGTGAAGATCGGTTGGTGGTAATATGACACAAACACAAAATACTTATGCGGCTTCTTCTCTTTTTGTCAAATAAATACAAATACATTTTCATAGTTAAGAGTTTTCCTTATAACGTGGAAAAGTAAAATTTAATTCTAATGGGAATCTCACAAAGAAACTTCTCTTACATTTCGGCTAAGGATTTTCAGAAAGTATGAAGTTATAAATTATGAAAAATGAAATCATTTAACTCAAAGCCAGCCTAACTAAAAAACCACAATGCTCTTTCCCAGTTAGGGTGACTTCGCCACAACAGCCTATGAATATAATTACATATTTCAGAATTGATTAAATAAATCTTTTTCTTCGCCTCGTCGTAAGCTTGACATTGAAACTTGGCTGACAAGCTAACTTAATTATGATCTAATGTATCGAATTTGTGTGTATATATGCATGTACATATAGATACATAGATTCTTGGACACCTTGAGTGCGTCAATCAAAGAAGTTTGACCGCAAGCTGCGTTACGTATACGCCGCATGGGCTGCTAATGTAATTACGCCGAAACAAGAGATACAAGCGAGCTTCGATTGCGCAAGCAAGCGTTTGAAAAAGTATCTTTATGGAATGTGGAAGTTGGTAGAGGGGGGAAAAAAACACGAAAAACAAACGTTTAGCGAGCGCAATTGCGAAATCCTTTGTTTTCTGGGCAACTCCTCGCAGCTAATTGACCTCTTTTCAGCCAAGCGGCAATTGCACGGCCCTCGAACCGTTTGCAGTTGCAGTTGCAACTTACAATTGCAGCTGCTTGCTGCAGATACAGATACAGATACATTCTGCCACGGTTCTTAGCCGCAGATGCCATGTAGTCGAAATGATTTACAGCCTCCGATATCTGCTTCTGCTGCTGCTGCTGCCAGCCACTTCGTCTCGCTTCGTTTTTCTCTCAAGGCAACAGCAACATCAGCCAACATCCTCAGCGAGTTGTCATGATTTATGGTGCCTGGGCCAGCGACAATTAGCCGGTCCCAAGTATCTGCTATAGTTATAGCTACAAAGCTATATAGCTGTTGCCCGATATAGATACACATCAGACACAACTGGGTCAGCGAGTCGTGAAGTTATTGAATGCCCAGGCGATCGACAATTGCACGGCAAGAAATAAGATCAATTCGAGATCGTGACAGTTATTAGACGTTACAATAAATCTATCAAATATTAGTTATAATATTTAATTTTAAGAAATTAAGAAGAAATTTATAAGTTTGAAATCAAATACAAACTACCATTTAATCATACATAGTTCCTGCTAATTTAATTTCCGTGCACTTTTGAGATTACCGATCAGCGATTTGAGATCAGAACTCCCTCATGTTTTTCGCCTCGATAAACTTCAAGAGCATTTAGGCCATCACGTTTCGGCTGTTGTCATATTTACGCTGCAACTTTCAGTTGACCAGCAAATGGACGCAACAATGGCACGTAAATTATCTCGCATAATGGACGGTTAACAAGCCAAGGATTTGCGACTCAGGAGAACAATCGCCGAACAATGAACTCCCCACAGGCCAGACTCTTGGAGTGCGTTAAGCCGCCTTTGTTCTCCTTAGAGCGACCTCAAAGGCAAAGTCTAATTCCAGCTTGATTGGTTATTAATGCCAAAATGGAGGTCTTGTTCGATGACTTGCTCTATTCGCCCAGTGGGGCACCAGCTCTCAAAGCACTCCAAATTCTGATGAAGATTGTTGGAAAATGGTCACATCCGCCGGCTGAGATTAAAAAATTACTTCACATGTTTCTTTTGGTGTGGATTTGGAATTTGTTGTTTAATTGGATTAAAGGCTTAATGTTTTTTAAGGTGTTTTCATTGACATGAACATTTTTTTTTAAAAGCTTGTAAAATATACACTATTTCAGATATATAAAAATATATTTTTTTGAAAGGGAACTTATGGCAAAGCTTTTAATAAATATAATAAATAAATCGCAATTAAAAAATATATTTTTGCCATAAGAATCCAATGCCTTAATTCAAGTTAAATGAACTGAAAACATTTTAAATACAGTTTTGCCTTCTCATTCAAGCATTCCAGTTTGTTTATCAGATAAAGTTACAAATAATAATACATCTTGGCGTGCATACTCCCATTTGCAATGTTTTAATTAATGTGTTAAGAGTACAAAATTCCATCAAGTTATATCAAGGCTTATTAATCGATTTACTTTCTCAATTTAGCTTTCCATTAAATTACACAAAAATTGTTCACTACATTACCTGAGACACGAACTTTCCATTAACAATTTGAAGATATTTCATGAAGAGATCTCTACTAACCGATTTTCTGGCCTTATTTGGGGATTCCAATTTAATGAACCGAAGGCGGCAATCAGATAAGCTCGGTCGGCATTATCTCAGGTGACCAGAGGCCTTGTTTTTGGTAATCTGGCTTTAATGTTTCACCTGACATTGCAACAGGTACTTCAAGCTCCGAAAATTTACCCTCTCCATCACAGAGATGTCAGGGTGGAATTTTCAAGTTATTTTTCGGCTCGTAATGTTGCAGTTAACAAAAGGAAATATTTAAAAAATATATATTACGTGTAATTGCATAATAAATTAAATTTAATTTAATGTTTTCTGTGTTTCCCCTTCCTCTTTCTCGTGGCAAAAGGAAATCGAGATAAATTCAACATAAACTGCCACTCAAATTAGGAGCTGAGGGCTGGGCGTGGCCCTAATGCATCATCAGGCAGTTAGCATCGCTTATGGCATAATCTGAGGGCCTCTCTCATAAAGTTTATATCAATTATTTGGCAATTTCGGGTCCCATCGGGGAAGCTGAACTCGAAATAATATGACTGCAATCCGCTTAACTGCTGGGCAGTAAAAGTCTTTTGGCCTTGACACACTTTTCGTATATTTCTGTTGAGGGGAAATGGAAATGGCAAGTGATCGCAGATGAAGAGGTCTCACAAAATATATACACACCAAAGAAGTGGCTTCAATCATTAACAGATCTTCTCACTTTCATTCACAAGAAGCTACGATCGGTCAGGGGCTTCCCCCGGTTCCCAAAACTCTTGAATGATGGATGCGTGTCACTTCAGGCCATCAAAAATTCATCAAGTGACGACGTGATATAAAAAATCACCACTCTCTTGCCCAACTGTGGCTGTGGCATTAGCTCGCTTTTAGGGCATGATATTTAAGCACAAGGGTAACTGAAATTCGTGGGCTTCTTCTTTGTTTTAATTACTCTCCATTCACACGACGACGACGACACCTCCAATGACGTGGGTCCCGCACTTTATGTAATTATTATTACCCATTAAAGTCAAGGGGAGAGAGAGATTGCACAACCCATCCATCCATTCATCCAGTGAGGTGACTTGCTCGTGTTCGGTGATTAATTGTAAATAATTTCAGCCGCCAATTCCAACGCCAATCCCAGTCCAAACTTCCAACTGGACCAGAGCGAGCTGGCCCGCCAGAATCAGATAACGCAACAGATCTTTGCCAACTATCTGGAGCGCCGGCTATTTCCCAATCGGACTGCCAACCAAAAGATACCCACGATTGCCGACATTCTGCCCAAGCCGAAGCCATCGCCCAGACCGCGGCCACGAGGCTTTGCCGCCAGTGATTCTTCGGGCAACTTCAAGAGGAGCGGAGGAGGAGCTCAGCGAAATCGATTGGCAGCGGCGGCCACGAAAAGGCAAACGGGCTCCAGTCGGAGGCGACCTGAGGAGGACGAGGATCAGGATCAGCAGACACAGGCCAACCAGGAGGACTTTGACTACGATGTGCAGGAGTCGCTGCAGAGCGTGGAATCAGAGCAGCATGATCAGTACTATGGCAACATTTTCAATCGGGATCCCAGTGAGAATGAAGTGGATGCGGGTAAGAAATGAGATATTAAAAAATACTTTGAAATATATTTCTTAATAATTACACCAAAGTTAAGAGCTATAAATTCAATTAAAATACTTATCTTAATATCCGGCGTAAAACCCATTAAAATAGCTTATTTTTTCCACATCAAAATCCCAATAACTATGATCGATATATCTATTTTTGGTCCAACTTCCTCTAATAACCATCAATCAATTCCCCACTTATCCATTTATTGATAAAGTGTTCGGTCTGGAGATCGCTGTTAGACTTCACCTTACACATTACCCAGAGGTTATGCCATTAGCCGCGCTGTCCATCCATCAATATCCACTTTAATTTGTTTAGTTCCAGCTTCCAAGCCACCTCATTGCCATAATTATCGCATGCCATAAAATATTTCAGTTTTTTAAGGCACTTTTTGGGATTTTTCTCGTGCCTTAAACTGTTGTCACTTTCAATTTCGTTCTGTAATGGCCCCATATGAAACGGAAAAAAAAAAAAAAGTTTTAGTCATGTAATTTCAAAA
>JAEIIH010018006.1:0-12685 GCA_018904745.1 Drosophila orosa | reverse complement strand
CTGCAAGGGTATACAAACTTCGGTGTTCCGAAGTTAGCTTCCTTTCTTGTTTAAATTTAAAACAAACCCACAATGGAACTTAGGCGCTTAAAAAACAAGGCACATTGTTTTTGTATAACAAAAAATAAAATAAAAAATAAATAAATACATTGACATCAATATGCCCTTCTGCTTGCAGTCCTGCAGTTGATTAAATTGTACTCTGCAAATATGAAATATCAACTGCAACCTTCTACAAAATGTATTAAAAGAATCATTATCATTTCAAATGTAAATTGTACTGCAAATATCAACTGCAACCTTCAACAAAATGCATTAAAAGAATCATTAATCATTACAATGGGTAAATATTTCATAATGTGACATTGTTTCTAGGAAGAAATACGGATGCACCAGTTAAAAAAGTCCCATAACTTAAGCTTAATCTTGTCCTGATTCTTTACCTTGGTTGTTATCAAATTTTGAATTTCTAAGAAAAATTTATTATCACTAGAGAATTCAAGAAACTGCGAAATTCTTTTTCTTGGAATGTTTCTACATATATAAAAAGATGTTCCTTATCAGTTATATTGGAGAGCCAAATGCCTATAAATATTACGCCTTATTAAGATGGCAAATCAGTGTTTTAAAAATATTCAAAATGTTCAGTTATCCGGCAATAATAGTATTCTTCCTGGCATTGCCAGCACTCCACTCTGCTCGTCCTTCAGCCGAGTTCCAGCAGATCGGATCGAGGTTCTTCTACGTCGAGAAGGTAGCAACTCTTGATTGGTTCGAGGCTGCAAAGAAATGCCGTCAAATGGGCGGCGAACTGGCGACCATCCGAAGCCAAGAGGAGCTGCATCTCATTGTTCCCAACCTGGAATGGGACTCTCCATATTGGCTGTCCCTTAACGATTTGGCCCATGAGGGCACATTCGTTTCTTTAGTTTCCGGCCAGCCTGCACCCTTCTTGAACTGGAGAAAGGGACAACCAGACAACTACAAAATGCAAGAACACTGCGTTAAGACTATTAACTATTACATGTACGATGGTTCGTGCTATGAGAAGGCTCGTTTTATTTGCGAGGCATAGGATAAAAATTTATGCAAAATAAAATAAAAATAAATGCATGAACTTTTAAATAGTTTATTTTTAATGGAACTTTAATTTATAGAGAACTTTTAGGTGCTTCCAACAGTGGACCGCTGCTAAACCCTCTGCTAACTATGGACCAGTAGCCCTTAAACTGTACAAACTGCTCTAAATTTTAAGGAAAAGCTTCACAAATAAATAAATAAAAGCCAGTTAAATTAATAAAAATAATAGTAATAAACCATGTCTTAAAGAAAACCACATTTCTCTGTAATCTTGATAATTATCGTTATTTTCCCTCCCCCATTGAAAAACCAATCTTTGATTGTTTATATATTCCATATATTTTGCATATATTTGTTGGTGTTTCTATACTTTACACAATAAAAATGATAATGCATCTCAACAAAAACAATTATTCGCGGTACTTAGACAAAATTCATGCTTGCGTGATTCGTAACTTTTGCTCTTGGAATTGTTTTCCCAACTTACTACTTGCTTGATTTCATTATGTCGGTTATTGGTATCGTTATCGTTAATCGATTAGAAAATAAAGATAGTCATAGTTAATTTCGATAGATCCGAATGCGGATCGAGAATTATAAGGCGCGCTCCTACACATATGTACAACGAATGCGCGCCATGCAAATTAAATATATATTCTCGTGAGTCATTTAACTCATCGATGATGTGATTTCTGCATTTGGTTAAACTTAGAAAATAATTAATTAACATACGGTTTAGGTAAAATTATTTAAAGCAACTTAAACTTAAGGTTAACAGTTCCCTCCTGCTCTGTTCTGCCGGTGATTTCAATTAATTTAATAGAAAATCATATAAAGTCGATTATAATTTAGTTATCGTCGATTATGGGGGGGTTGATGATGAAAGGTGTGAAACGAGAGTGTCACAGTAACAGTCACGGCAACAGTAACACTTTACGGGTGCGACTAACGAACGAGTAACGGTTTTGTAAACCTCAAAACTTTGCTACAAGTGTTTCTTTGTGTGTTGCGATTATAATCATAATATGTATGCATATCGATATCGTTATCGATCTTTGCGTGTGATGCCTTGCGATTGATCGCCTTTCTACTTAGGATGGGATCTGGAATAGTTCTTTAGGGTGTTATTCTTGCGTTAAATATGCTTAGAGACTTATATTATATATTTGGTGTACTTTTTTGAGTTTTGTGTTCTGTTTTGCTTTAGCTTGTTTTTGTTTTTCTTTTTTCTTTTCTTTACGTTTTTGTTTTTAGTTTAGTTTGTAACTGTTTGTATGTTGTTTTATAGATAATAACTTGTCAATATGCGCATGCCTGCTGCCACCTGTCCGATCTCTAAAGATCTCTTCACATCTACAGCTACTACGTAAACTAAATATAATACAGTTTTGTTTGTTTTCCATTTTGTTTGGGGCTATTCTCTCCACGGGGCTACGCCACTGTCTGCTTATCAACGAACGCCAAACGAACGACTCCTCCAAAGTGTTATACACGGCACAGTGGTTACTCCTTCCGGCTTTTCTGCCTTTCCTTCTCCTGACTGCGTTTGACGCTTAGATAGGCGATATGGAGAGCGGAGCTTCTGCTGTATCCGGCATGTATTCCTTGAGCAGATCCCGCAGTCGCAGGATCTCCCTACCAGCTGCCGACAGATCGCCCTGCAGGGACAATTCCCGCTCCCTTAGCCGCTTGATGTCGCGCTGACAGGTCTGTAAAATATCAAGAAATATATTAATATATCGTTCAATAATCTCTTTTAAGCTCAAAGCAAATACTTACCACATTCTGCCTGAGTAGATCCAGCTTGTCGCACTTCAATCGCGTGACCTCCTGGCGCAGGTTCTCGATCTTCATGATCGTCTCATTGCTGGGCGAGCTGCCCATCATGGTGGACTGGACGCCGTCCAGGCACAGGGAGCACGCCTTGGTGGTGGCCTCCGCGGAACTCATGCTCTCCAGCCCCGTGTCGCTGTCTATGTAGGTGGGGGCCATCATGGGGTCCAGATCCACGCTGTTCAGGCTGGAATCATCGCTCGTCTCGGACATGGTGGCCACGGCCACGACACCATTTTGGGCGGCACTCGCTACCGCTGCGGCCACGCCTCCGCCTCCGTTTTGGGGCAAAAGTCCGCCATTGGAAATGGAGTTACTGTTGATGTTATTGTTGTTCGCCTGGCGAGAGGTGATGTCCGGCGAGGAGGAGGTGGACTCGTTCGAGGATTTGGACTTAGACGAGGACTTGGAGGCCGTGCGACTGCAGGTCTGTTTTGTAAAGAAAGAAAATGTTTAAGGAAACTCGAGTTATAAAATCTGCTTATATAAACTCACATTCAAATTGGGTGTCTGCATTTCGGGATGCGCCTCCTTCTTGGCATTCAGAGTCCCCAGCTTGGTGTTCACACTGAACTTGTCCGTCTGCCCGGGTCCATGTCCATTCCCAGTATCCACGCTCTGGGAACGCACCCTCATAATCAGAGCCTTCTTCACCGTGTCGATGAATCGAGAGCCAGCATTTCCACCGCCGCCGCTCTCCGCCTTTGGGGTCTCGGGTGTGGGACTGCCGGCGGATGTCTGCGAGAGATCGGCGCCCAGAAAGTCGCGAGTCTTCTCGCGCAGCTCTTCAACCAAATTCTGCAGCAACGAGGTCCTGGTGCGCTGCTCCAGCTTGGCAAACTTCTCGGCCTTGTAGCAGGCATTCTCTGCATTGATCAGCTTGGTGAGTATGAACTCCTTGAACTCCTGACCCTTCCGGAAGACGGCCGGATTGGGGAGCGTGGGTCCAAAGAAGGGCACATCGTCGCGAGCCGTGACGCTGACCTTGTAGCGTGTGTGCGGAGTATTCGGCTCGATGGGCTGCACCACAATGAAGGCGTGCAGGAAGTGACTGGCTATCATGTCCGGCGAGAAGGGAGTGTTGGTCTCCTGGAAAACGATGGCCACAATATCGTTGCCAATGTGCCGCTTCCGCTGCAGCTGCTGCGGATCGCCCTCGGTGTGGGGCAGCAGGGTGGACACATGGAACATGACCTCCCGCTCCTTGAAAACCTCATAGACGGCCGTGTCGCCAGTGTGTCCATTCTGTATATCCAGGCCACCCCTGTAGCCCTTGTGATCCTTGAGGCGTATACGCTGACCCAGCACGTCCAAGAACTCGTCAAAGGCCGGCGAGGTCATCTGGTTGCCGAACAGCTCCTCCTCGGTGGTCTGTCCATATCTTTGGTAGAGCACTCCGAACTTGAAGTGCGAAACGAGGACATGTTCGTCGTAAACGCTGATCAGCTGCGAGGCCTTGGGGCACAGCACCGGCATAAAGTGATCCACCTGGATCTGCTCATTCAGCAGCCTCACCATCTTCAGGGGACTAGGCTGGGCGCCCAAACAGGAGACAGGAATCAACTCATGCATCGTGCCAGTCCTCAGCCGCAGAAGGATACGCATATGCTCTTGGTTAGCCACATTCTCCGTCTTGATGGATATCAACACGGGGCCCAGCTGCTCATCCTGCCCCACCAGATTCGAGTGCTCTCTGGCCGCATAGAATCTCCTATAACACTTGGCCGTGTCATCCGTCTCGAACTTGGCCATCCAGGTAGTCTGTGGCAGCAAGGAATTGCCCCTGGCATCATAACCACACTCATGCTCGGTGCCATCCAGCCAGTAGCCGCCGAGCTGGGGCAGCAGGATCATCGGATACGGCGCCGACTTGGCCAGCGCCTCCTCCAGCAGTCTCTGTGAGGCGGGTATGGCCGAGACGATGGAGGAGTTGGAGCTCACAGACGACTGGGACTGGTAGTGATGTCCGTTGGACAGCATCTGGCAACCGGAGGCACTAACCACGCCACTCAGCTGCGGGGAGGCGGGCGTGGAGCTGCAGGCAGAGCCGGACACTGTCGAGGTGCTCGAGTGGTTCATCGAGTGGCGGAGCGTGGCCCGGGAGCCCGAATGCTGCAGGCCACCGTTGTGCGGATGGGCGTGGCTGTCGTGGGGCGAGTGGGGCTGTGGCACGCGCTCCTCGCTGGCGTTGCTGCCGCGATGATGGTTCTGCAAGTAAACCGAATTTTCAATTGTAATTAGTTTAGGGTTTTCTTGAAGAATTATTTATTTTTTATTTGCTGATTACTGGAGACTTTTATTAACCTCAACATGTAGTTATTTCTGCTTGATCCTGAGTGGAAATAAATATAATTTTCTATACCCCATTCTCCTCTGTCTCTGATTATTCAGTGTGTCAGCAGCGCTGTACACAGTCCCTACACACAACTGCTGCCTGATTATGAGTGTGTGGGTGCCACAGTGGAGCCTCCCACATGGCCAACGGACAAAGAGCGGCTCGGCAGCACACGGCTGCATTATAATTTCATGCAATTATCGTCGACGAAGACCCAACCCCTGCCCCGCATGCAAATGTCCCGGGCTCGGGGCCATGTGGATGGATTGGATAATGGCAGAGGGAAAGAGCTCCATGGAGAGCTCCATGGAGAGCTCCAAGTGGTGCGGTGCAGCCAGCGACTGTGTCGATGCCTTTGCAATTTTGTTGGCACAAACTATTTGCAAAAGCGCCAAACAAATATGGCAGTGTGTGGGGGTAGGGGCGTGGATTACGTGATGGATTTGCGCAGAGGGAAACTCGGGCTGGGTTGAATTTTTGATAACATTAAGCCAACAATTTTCATTTGACATGAGCGAGTGGAGGCTGCCTGCCTTTCCCCCTGATTTTCCGCAGCACATTTCCTTTTCAATTCCTGGCGCCACTCGATGCCTTTGTCTAGTCCCTCCTAAACAAGCGAGCATATTACTAAAAAGTTCCCTTCTTTTATTTGCACATAACAGTTTTTCCATTTCTACGAATCTTTTGTTGCATTTTCACTAGCTGGCTGACTGGCCAGCAGCCAAATGGGGTTAAAGGGTTTGTTTTCCATGAGGTTAAAGGGAGAGTGTGTGTTGTGTGCCAAGTTAAGGTTCATCGATAGTTCGTGCCTTGATTTAATGGTCTGCCGGCTGCCAATTGCAACTGCAGCTGATGGCTGGAAGTAATGAGACGCCAGGAAGTTTGGGGAATCCAAAAAAGGAGGAATTAGAAAAGAAATGGGTTTGACACAGACGAGAGGAGGAGGAGGAGTAGGTTGGTTTCTGCTGAAGGTTCCACTCACTTCCACCAGCGATTGCAAGGTTAGTCGATTATTCAAGCCGAGTGGTTTCCAGTTAGCTGACTGCACCGCTAATGAATTGCATTGTCAGTCATTTGGGTGCATATCCAATGGATTTTGACATCCATCGCTCAGGCATTCGCTGGGTTTTGTGTATCTTGTAGCTGTATCTGCAGCTCTAGTTGTATCTGTATCTGTATCTGTATCGTGTGAACCAAAACAATATGCAAATGCATATTTCCTACTGCAGCACACAACTCCCTTTGGCAGACAAACAAAACGAATGTGTGGCAATTGAGGGAAATTAATAAATTTTGTTGTAACCCTAGACAGTCACTAGATGGATGGTTGGATGGGGAATTAAATGGAAACTAGAGCTATGGAGCTATGAAACTATGGAACTGGAGTGAGCTTGTTGCAGATACAGCTCATAAGAGGCGGTCACGTCACACGCTTAGTTGGCTTCATTGGCCGAAGGGCGGTTGCCCTTTTAATGTTTGCTTAAATGGCAAATGGGAAGAGGGAAATGGTAAATGGTAAATGGGGAAAATTGGGAAATGAACAAGGGTAAACCCAGCCCCGAAAATAGATAGTTGGTTAGGATAAGCTAGAGCCAACAAAGGAAGTGAGTCATCTAATAGGGAAAACTCTATCTCTCTGTCTCTCATGATTTCCACTTTGGCAATTGGTTTTCTTTTCTAAGATCTAATTAGGAAAGCATTTTGTTTGGAGGCTGTAAGAAACAGTATTAAGCACAGTTTGGACAACAACTGAGCAAAACCGGAAAATGCCAAAGTTAAATGTAATAATAAAATGTGGAAAGCATGACAAATGTAGAACTTGCACAGAACCAGAAACTCAACGATGACAATCATAATGCCAACGATGATGATGTTTATGTGCCGATTCCAAGGAACTTAAGCGGATTACAGCGTACACACACACACGAGCCACAAGTTGGGGGAAAAAGTGTTACGAGCTGAGATCTGAAAAGAACATACAAGAGACAAAGCACACAGACAACAGAACACAGAGCTCAGAGCTGCACGGCGCAGAAATGGAACCGAAAGCGGAACTACAGCCATATGGCAACTTGAAGATGGGGGCATCAAGTACACAGAGGAAAAAGGAGGAAAAATTGGGAATTTTAAAATAAATTAGAAGGGTTTTTAATACCGAAAATGGTGTGGGTTTTCCCTGTAAAATATACATTCAGCAGTGTAATTTATTATTAGTTTAAATACAATTTAAAAGGATTTTTAGTGCCAAAATAAAAGAAACCACATTCTTTTCTGTTTAATTAACCCTTTGGGGAACAAATTTGGAATTTTATGATATATTAGAAGGATTTCTAATACCGAAAACGGTGTGGGTTTCTCCGTATGAAATATTCCTTTCATACTGTAATTAATTCTTAGTTTAAATACAATTTAAAAGGATTTTTAGTACGAAAAGTACAGTGGTTTCTTTGCTTCTTAATTAATCCTTGGGGGAACCAATTGGGAATTTCATAATACTTATATTAGAAGGATTTCTAATACCGAAAACGGTGTAAGTTTCTTCCTTTTAATGATCCCTTCAATACTGTAATTTATTCTTAGTTTAAATACAATTTAAAAGGATTTCTTGTACCAAAACCTATGAGGGTTCTTTTCTTTTTAATTAACCCTTGACTACTCTTATTTCCTATTACAAGTATTACAATATTTGTTCCCTTTTCTCTCTCTGTTTTAGTGGCATGATTTCGAGGTTAGTGGGGTAAAGTGAGGAGAAGGAGGAGTCTGAGCAGGCCCCTAGGGCAAAGTCATCTCCTGCTGCATTGAACAACCGATTTGCATACACCGAAGGGCACCGATCTCTCCTCACTATACTCAATCCCTTGTCCCTATGCCTGTCCCCTGTCTGGTCCTATTTCTCCCCAGTAGAGACACCCCCATGTGTGCAAAAATCCTGCGACGTTGCCAAAGTCAACAGCGTTTCCTTGTTGTTTTTCCTTTTTTTCCCCTTATTTTTTTTTTGTTATTGTTACTCAAGTACAGGCGGGCGTCATTAAAAATGTGCATTTTGCATTTTGCATCCAACACGCCCTCGCCTCTTCACAAAATGAAAACAAAGTACATATAACAAAGCTTCCACAGGAAGCTGGGGGAAAAACCTGAAAGAAAGGAGAATGTCAGTCATCGCCAGTGGAGGAAGGAGGGTTTGGCAGCCACTGCAACGCCTACGAAACTGTTAATATTATTAATATTATTCGCCTTTGTGAATATTTTATGCAGTTCGCATTGCTCAACTTGGAAAGTGTGACACATGCGGCGAGTTCTCCAAGTGATTGATATATGTGTGTTGTGCGCTGTGTCCTACGCACGTGAGGCAGGCAGAAAAAATAAAAGGGGGGAGTCCAGAGAAGGAGCGCTATAAATGTGGATATATGTTATGGCGACAAATCCACAAGGCCCCCGAGCACATGATTTATTCGTGTCTCCAAGGGTGAAACCAACAAAAAAAAACACACTCACACAAGTCAAGCTTGAGATTGAAGTGCTTAAATCAAAAACGCATAAATCACAAGTGTCAATACGAGAATCAAGAGAGTAAGTGTCAAACTGCGAATGGAATTAGCAAAGTGAGTCCTTGATATGGGCAACAATTTAACAGGGATTTCAGAGGTATTAGCTCTATTATTTTCCTATTTTTAGTCAGAGTTATTAACCCTTTAGAAAGCCTAAACATCATTAAGCTTCTCTATTAAAACCGCTACACACTTAATGGTCTTAACTCCAGCTGCGACGCACTTTTAGAACCTACTGAAAGCTGATCTCTCAACTCCAGAATTCGTGGCACGTCTCAGTGAATAGAGTTGAGCACGAATGTTATGTTTTGAAACGCTTTCACAAGCTTAATTAACATACACTCATGACTGTCTTATGGCTTTCCACAGAGCAGAACAAAATAAGTGTTAAAAAAAAGAAGTTCTCATATCATTTATTGTATATAAAATAACACATAAAATTCCTAGAAGTTGCAATCGGGAATGAGATCATGTCTCGGGTGTGCAAATGAGTGTCTTTTGAGTGAGCTCAGCTTTTTTTTTGGGGGCGTTATTTGTGTTTGGCCAAAATCGCTTTGGCAACTGGTTCGGCATTCGCTATTTATTGAACACCAAACACGGCCTAAATATGGCAATCATTTGTTAAACTTGCTACAGTTTGGCGACAATTTCATTAGCGGAACAAAGTCACACAAACAAAACGTAAAAAAGAAACGTTAAAAATTATATGGCTGAAAGCGAAAGGCAACCGAAAATGGTTTCAAGATTGCCATAAATTATGCAAGCTACCTGATTGATTTTTAAGATCCCCTAATTAATAAAATATCATACATTATTTGAGCCTTAAAATAGATTTAATTGCAGTTGGAGTGTTGTTTCAGTGTGATGGAGTTGCATGTGAAGTCTTGGTGTGTGACCCAATTTGTGTGCAGTGAACCCAAACAACCGGAGTTGTTGTGCAGCATAAAATTAGCTGCGACAATTCCAAGGCAAGAATCAAGAGGCACTCTATGGGTACTACACTCGATTCCATTCCCACACGCCCACGGGAAGCAATTTCCCCCTGATCTCCCTCGGAGGTTATTCGAAAGGTATGAGGAGCATGACTTCATGTCACGCCTTTATGAACAGCACACAACACCGAACCGAGGGCAGCCCCGGTAACAAGATATTCTGCAACCAGCTAAGGCTGAGCTGGAAATAATAGCAGTGTCATCAAGGGTTTTTGGGGGAATTAATAACCAGCGACAAGTATCTCATGGAAATGAGTATTTCAAAGCTAGAGAGAAGGTTGAAGTAAAGTAAAGTAAGACAGGAACTAAACTCCAGCAAGAACTACCTACTGAATATTTAATTTTAAATATTTTTAAACCTCATTACTATAATATCTATAATATCTGGGCCTTAAAAACTTTGCCTATAATGTTTTTAAATGATTTTCTTCAGCTTCAGCGACAAGTATCTCATGAAAATGGGTATTTCAAAGGTTGAAGAAACTAAAGTAAGGCAGGAAATAAACTCCAGCAAGAACTACTCTATTAATATTTAATTCTATATTTTTTTAAACCTCCTTATTAAAATATCTACAATATCTGGTCCCTAAAAACTTCACCTAGACTGTTTTTTGAATGCCTTTCTTCAGCTTTCGTGAGAGATTGACCAACCTTCTCTACTCTCTCGCTTAACCCTTCTGCGCATGGGCATTGAAGCTGCTCCGTTTCCGCTCGACTGCTCGGTGTGCGATGGGTTAAGACTTTGTGTAACTTTGCACATTTAAATTACAAACAGCTGACAAAAGTTTTGCCGCCAGACCAAGTCCAAAGTGGTGGTTGCCCAACCAACAACTAACGATCCTCGGTTTTTTTTTGTTTCTTAGACTTGAAGACTTCCCTCTGTTTCTTTTCATTATTATTTTTCCTTCGCTTGGCTTGCTTTTCTCATAAAATAATTGCTCGTGTGATCGGGAGGAGAGTCTCTCTGGCTTTTGGAGTGGAGTGTTACCAACTCCGCCCCGTGGAGACTTGTGAAGTGAGCTGGCAAAGTTCTTTTGTCTCACGAGAATTTCGGCAGCCAAGCGTGAAACATGAAAGAATGTTCTTCTGGGGGAGAAGAAGAACCCTTCCTAGAATCTTTTTCTCAAAATGCTAAATTACCATGTAAAACCTTGTGGCTTCCTAGGAAACTCTGTTTTATTTTTTGCGTGTTTCCCAAAACAGTTGTCAACAGGCAATATACAATTTCCTGTCCGCAATTAGTGGGAAAATGCCAGCTAGCCAAAGCCTTAGGTAAACCCGATTCCCATTCGCAAGTCAAATATTGATTAAACAAGCCAAACTGGAACATAACTCCTCGAACGAACACACACACACCACTCTCGTCCATATGGGCAACCAAACGCATTGTTTACTTGGCCAAAACAAGGCACCACCAATCCAACGAGGCTAACAAATTGGACGTGCATATTGAATTATTGAAGGCAGCTTCGATTGCCTGTAGTTCAAAATGTCAACTGCAGTTGTGTGAGAGAGAGAAGAGCTGGGCAAGTTAAGGGAATTTTCTGGGCTGGCAGATAGACAAGGGAGCCAAAGAGTGCACAGGAAAACTTATAATTAATATTGTTGAAATGCAATTAAGTTTGAGGGGATGGTTAAATAAATTACAAGTGCAGATACACTTGGAGAGAGGTTTAAATTTAAAGAAAATAGCTTTGTTGAATGATAAATAAATTTTAAAAAGAAATCTCCATTATAATTCGAAAAGATCTTTAAGTAGAAGTATAGAAAATAAGTCTTTTAATTATACTTCCTTTCAATTTTGTCTCACTAATATATTTCCAAGTTCAAACTCTCCAAGTCTTGATGGCTTTATATTTCTATTAACACCTAATTTTCCCCCAGTGTTCAGATTGCAGTAATCCTCACTCTAGGTTGAGCCACTCTCGGCTTACTTCAGGCTATTTGTCAGCGAATTTTGCTGAATGATTTATGGATTTTTCAACTGGGTACCAAAGGGGGGAGTGACTGAAACTGTAGGGGATCTGACATTTCTCTGCTTGATTTTTGCCCAACAAAACTTGCCTGACCACCCGCAGATGCGTTGGCGTTTTTTTCTGCGTTTCTGACGGCATTGGCAACATTCACTTTTTACTGATTTTCGTATCTACATGTGCATATGTGTATCTTTCAGCCCAAAAACTGGGTCAACGCATGTCGCCAGCCCAACAAATAAAACCCATTTACTTGTGTATAGCTTTACTTCCCGCCCGATTTAACACTCGCTCATCGTTAATCTTCATTTATTTGCATGTGCTGCTGCTGCCGCCGCATATGTTGCATTCGGTATTCATTATTCATTATTATTCACGGGTTGGGCTCTCAAACTGTAAATGCATCGCATAAGTGGCAATTGCCGCAAATTGCTTCCTCAGCCTCAGAAGAAGTTCGCTTATTTATAGCAAATCTTTTGACGCCAAGTGAGTGGCCACAAGTGCACTTCCCTTTGGCTGCAGCAACCCCTTTTGGGGGTCCCCTTTCCGTTGACTTATTTATGATCGCACACGAGACTCCGGCTGGCTCTGGTTTTTCTCTCTTATTTTGTTTTGAGAAAGGAAAATTAAGCAGCAGACGCCAGATGGAAATCAGCGAAAGGCTCGTAAAACTATTCTCAGTAAGCGACTCTGTTGATTGTTTACATTGAAAGAGTCGAAGCGACTTAATGGCTGACTAAGGAGTAATGGAAAAGCCTGAATCATGTGAATAACAATATTGCAGACGCCTCATCCTTATAGAGATATATGTATAAAATATATATGTATATTGTGTCTAGCCATTGCAGTAGAAAATATAGAAATGTAAGGTCTTCAAAGCTATTGTTGATGGTGTTTTGTTCATTAGATGATTGTGTTTACTGG
>JAEIIH010017988.1:0-15819 GCA_018904745.1 Drosophila orosa | reverse complement strand
GAGCAATCGGCACATAAATTACCCGGCTAACTATTGCCAGGACTCGTCGAGTCCGGAATTCCGGTGCATTGTGTGGCTTCCAGCGACGCCGCCGCCAAGTCTAGACAAAGCAATCATAAATAATTTCTGCATAAAGACGTAATAATTTGCCTCAACTCTTTGCTACTACCTCTGGAGGGTATTTCTTTTCCCCAACCCCTAACTTCGGGGCTGTCCAAATATTTTGTTATTAAATGAAATTGCAATGTTTGCTGCTGACCACTTTGGCGGTGGTTGGTTGTTCCTAGAAGTTGGGGGGCTTCGAATTGCTGCTCATTATGATTGCAGCCAGGGATATTCCCCATTCCCCATTCCCCATTCCCCATCATCAGCATCGGTATCCCCTTCGCATCCTGTGCTCCCCAGCTCGTCTGGGAATTTCATTTCTGGGCTCCCTTCGGTCGGTCGGTCGTTCGGTCAGTGGCTGTGGGGCGCTTTTCACTTTTGCGTTTTGTTAAACGTTTTTATGAATTGTTTGTCCGTCTGCTGGTCCTCTTGTTGTTTTCGTTGCTATTGTTGTTGGTCTTGGTATTGTTATTATGCGGTCAGGGGCTGAAACTAGCTGTGGGCCAAAGGTCAGGAAGCAGGGGACTGAGAGCGGTCTGCAATGCGTAGTTGGTTGGATATACTCTACCGCTGAGGGAGAATATTGATTTTAATAAGGGTTTTAGTTTAATGAAAATTTGAAAATGAAATTACTTAAGTATGTACCGATTTCAAGGGTTTTTTCCTAATATTATTACATTTTTAAAGCCTTTTACTTTTCGCTTAATTACAATAATAATCTTTAATAATTGATAATAATTTGTTTTAACTTTAAAGTGTATCCTCTCTTTCAAATGACTTTTAATACCTTTCTTCCCCTGATTTTCCTGACCACGCTCTGGGACCCAGTTGGCCATGTTTGTTTGGTGCCGGACAACGCAGCCATTTAATGAAATTTTAAACATTTTTGTGTTCTAATAATGAAATGCTTATGGTTGGTCTGCTCGTGGCCAAGGACATGGACCTTTCCCCACTCCTCTACCCCAATTATACCTGGCCGGGGACTTTAAGGAATTGAATTTGCCGGGAAAAGCAAAGTGAGAAAATTGCCGGTGAGTTATGGAAAAGTAACTCGACCGAACTGAAGAGAACTCGTTAAAAGTTACGTGGAACGAAAGTGTTTTGGTGGAAAGTTTGCCATAAATAATGCGCTGCTCAATATTAACAAGCCACGACGGTGATGGCTATGGCGATGGCGTTGGCGATGGTGACTTAAAAGTTTAGCGTTCTCCAATAAACAAAGTGGCAGACACCTCTCAGACCCCATTTAGTCAAACAGTTCTTTCGCTGTTGTTTTCAAGTTGTCAACAATTTATTGATGTTGGCCTTTTTACAGCACTGAAAAAATAAGCCTAGAAAATATAATGAAATAAAAAGGGAAGCAAATACTATTTTTTCATATAATATTCACATTTAAGGTGGCTCTTTTAAGCTCTCAAATAATCTCCCCTTCCCAGAGAAATCCCAATTTTATTCTCTGTGCAAGCCGCAAAAGGCGACATAAATAATCAAAGGCGAAAAGCACCTCCGAAAGGCAAATGGAAAATGGCAAAATAATTTCCACTAAAAGGTCTTGATGTTGTTATACTCCAACCCCCGTGAAGTTGCCGCGATTGTCGCCGCGGGCATTCGTCTTTCATATCCGGGACTCAAGCTTCCGTTACCGAAAAAGGGAAATTGATTTTTGCCCCGGCTTGGGGGACGGTGTCGACGGGGAAACCATTCAAAATGTTAATTAAGTGTCTAGTTTAAGAGCGGAGAGCCCCAGAGTTGGCTATGAAATATTAAGCAGGCCGCCTGCTCATCACAGATGATATTCGCTTTCGGCTCAAGGACAGGCTCTAGTAACCTGAATAGGGCTCTCTGTATGTCTACCACATAAGTGTATATATAGTATATATCCCCACATATGTGCGCGAGTAGTTAATTAACTGGTGTTGAAACTAGGCAAACACACACACACACACACACCCACCACGACGATAACGGTTGAAAAATGTGACTTAATGAAGTGCGAAATATGTGGAGATTTCTATGGGGTAATGAGGCAGCATCTAGCATATCTAATGCGGTCTCTGTGTGCGATGTCATAACATCCTTGTATGTCATATCGCCCGGGCAGGGGATATCCTGTGGCTGCTTTAAGCCTGCCTGAGTGCTTTAAGTGGGTTTAAGATGGCAAAGTTCTAGGACTATTCGTTAGAAGAGCTCTGTAAATACTAATTAACTTAATTTTGAGAGAAAATATTAATATAGAAGATTATCTAAACATAAACCATAACATATACTATAGTAAATGTACAATTGTAGCATTTTCAACTCAACTTTCTCTTGAGTTTTCTCCTCAAACCCATTTTCCAGGGTATCCTTCAACTCCTGTGGCTTTTACACAATTTTCCCTCTTAGATGTCATGTCTCTGTTGGTTGCTTTCTTATTTTTTGGCATCGCCACTGTTGCTGCTCCACTCGCCCCCAAATCGAAGCTATAAAAGTAATTAAGATAACGACTTTTGTGCTGTTCCCAGCCAGCCCCAACCTCCTATCACTGGATGATATGTATCGTGTATTTGCTTTATAGCCAGAGTTTTACAATATTTCCTTTTGGCTCAATGCCCTCGAAGCACCCCCCGCCACGCCATGCTCTTTTCCAGCCTTCGAGCTTCCTGTTGTTTGTGCAATTTTCTTGAAATTTCATTTCTTAACTTTTGCCGCCGGCCTTTGAGACTGTAAATCATGTGAGGGGGTGGCGATGTCAGGAGGAGTCGATGCCATGTGTTACTGTTGCCAGCTTTAAGAGGAGGAGGAGCTGGAAGAGGATGCTGCTCCTTTCCACTAATTGTTTGCCTGGCCACAGGGGCCAAAGACTGGCAGCTGCTCGAAGCAGGAGAGAACATATCGATTAATTAACAAAATTAAAAGATAAAAGTTTAGAGCGAAGGCACATGTCATACTACGGAATGTGTGTGGAGGAAGTGGATTTTGATTTATTTCAACGGCAACAAAGGGAAACGGACAATTATTTTTGGGGATGCAAATCGAGGCAGCCTCATTATCGCCATAAGATAATATTTCGCCAGCAAACAGGGGTGGCATTATAATTAATTAAATCCGAGAAAACTCTTTAGAATTGCCAGAAACCATACGAGATTTAAGTTGAGATGCAATATTTGCCCAGGAATTATAAAATGAATTCAAATTAAGGGAGCACTACTGAAGATTCTGAAAATCATATTATAAGAGGATTATTATATATGAGGAAGTGTGTCAAGTAGAACTTGAACAAAAGGTTTAACTGGGAAAATTAATTTTGAGGACTTTATTGTGGCCTATTGTGAGTATTCACTTTTAAATGGGGATTAATTTACATGTATAAACTTCCTGAAATAGGAATATGTAAAGCAATTACAATGAATTATGGGTAAACTTTTGGTAAAGCTCAAACCTTAGTATAAAGAGTATTTTATTTCATTATAAAGATTAAATTCAAATGCTGCTAAAAGATACAATTTTACATTTAAGCACCCAATCAAAGGCAATTTCATTATAATTTAAATTTCATTTAAAACCCAAGTGCTTGCGACAAAAAAGCCTTTACAATTTAGGTCAATTATCTCTTTAATTGCTTCTGTTTGTTTTCCTAAATACCCATAGTAGGGGTAATTATTGTGACAGGTGCAGCAATTGTTTACAAGTCAATATTTACACTATGCCAGTACAATAAGTGTGCAAATAAATGGAATTAATTCCAAGGAATTTCTTAAAGTAGTTTTCCCTAAAAGGTGATTTCCCTGCCCTCGTTAAATACTTGTACTCAACCTCTCAGGGGGCGTGAGTTTGCTGCGTTTAATATGCACTTGGGCGAGTGCCAACTGATTTTCTGTTTTATACAGACAGTGTGCCACAAAGCCACCCACTTCCTGCTCTAAAAATCTAAAAAAAAAAAAGGGAAAGAAAATAATGGAAAGCACTGCGTTCCATACCCTTTATAACCCTGGGGCAGCTAAACAATTGAGTGCACTTTGCGCTGCAGAAGGGACAGGGATATGGATAAGGATAAGGCTAAGTCGGGCAGTCAGTCAGCCACAGGCGCTGCGTTATCCTTTTCCTTGTGCGTGCCCCTGCTGACACAATTTTTTACACTTCTTTCTGGGACTTACATCATACTCGGGTCACGGCTCGTTGGACACTCGAGTGCCACATAATTTCCGCCATACTGGCAGAGGCACTCAACAAAAATAGATTTTATTATAAAAAACAAATAAAGAATATTAAAAATTATAAGGGGAATTGTAGGTTGTATTTTTTGTTTAACTAAAAAATACCCAAGCCTTTGAGTTGTAAAATTAAAACTTAAGTTTTCTCTATTTAAATTTCAGTTTGTATATTCTTATATAAGTACATTTCTTAATGAGAAACTAATTTATATTTAATTTTCATTTTAAGACCAATAAATTCCTTTGTTTTTCCAGTGCATTCTTTTATATTCTAGCTCTCCGTCTTGCCTTGTTCTGATTGCATTACCAACGACTGGAAGTTCGAAGCTGTGCCTGATTGAATTTTCTCCTCAGCTGGCCACTATTTTCCATCATTATCGTGGCAGCCAGTGGATGTTGATGGGGATGGGGATGGTGATGTGGTTGTGGATGTAGATGCGGATCTGTGGGATCTGCTTTAAGCGCATTAAGAGGCAAACGCAGGCCACTGCAGAATGTCGAATCGGAAATGCGTGCTAATTAAAAGGCAAAACATTTATGCAATGCCAGACAGCCGGCATCCGGAGCAACAAAAGGCGGCGCACAAAGGCACCGGCGGCCGTCATGGCAACACATGCTCCCAGCTCCCTGCCTCCAACTTCCAGATACCCGTACATTTTCCCTTTTTCCCTGAATAAATCCCATATAAACAGAAGATAATCCAGACAACATCATTGCAAATGCCATTCATCGCTAGGGGTCCTGTCCTGCTTTCCTGTTACTCCTCTCCCTCCATCGCAGCTCCTTTGAATCGCAGCTCCTGAATATCTCTCTCTCTGTGCATCCTGAATGATTGACCATTCATGGATGCACTCGTCCTCGATTATTGATTTTTCCCCAGGATTCCGATTCCGATTCAGATTTGGATTCGGATTTGGATTCGGATTCGGATTCGGGTTGGGGTATTCAAATACAAGAGCTGTTTTTGTAATTAGCTGCGGTGCTGGCATCGGGTTAAATAAGGTGGGAAAAGGTGGCGGAGGCTGTGAATGGGGCCAAATGAATGGTTGGTTAATGAGGTCGGTCCAAAGGCAATGTAATCAAATTGCAGGGATCAAAGGAGTCGCCATTCAAGCTGCCAGGATAAACAAATTACGATTTGTTTACTCACACACAGTGATTAGTTCATTCATAGAACTGAATTTTAAGATTGCTTAAGCGACTTTAAAATTAACAATGTCCATCAATACAACATGATTTTAGTGCCAGAAATATGTAAATAATACAAATTAGGCTTCGAACTTTACTCAATTATATATTATTTAGTGAATTTTTAACAATACTTTACAAATATACAACAAAAAACACTCTAGATACAAATATACTGATTAAAGATATTTTTAATATATTAAAAACCTGCTCCGAACTTCACTTAATTAAAACTTTGATAAAAATGTTCACACGTTCAATGACCGCTTTAATTTTCACTCACTTTTAAATTTGAAATTTGTTTTGTTTAACTGTTTGACCCCAGACTAATTTCCATTTAATTAATTTACCTACCACATGGACCCATTGTTTGCTTTTACTTTTTCCCCGGACACCATTTTCGGATGCTTACTCTGGGAGTTATTGCAACCATTTCGTAATTAGTGAGGCATACACACAAATGAAAATGAAATTTACAGGACGACACATACTCCCGCTCTCTGCATTTCCGCCTTTTCAACTGTCAGCATTGAAAAGCTAAACAAACTGGTGTAAAAATTATGCAAACAGTTCAAGTGAAAGGTGGGGAAAGAAATAAATGAAAAACGTAGCATACATTGCAGATGAAAGCACTTCATTAGCGAGAATGCTGAATGTTTATTTTCCACATATGCCTGGACACAGGGAGTTGCAGCTTCCCCTTTGACTTTAAATGGAATTTCATTACTTGCAAGTTGGAGGAACCGAAGGGAGGAGCAGTTCCAATGGGACAAGAACTCGAGCTGACACAATAATGTTATAATATCCGAGATATATTGCCAATTCAGGTATTGTATATATATCATCCTCCAGCATCGGAAATGCAGCTGTCAAAGGCATTTCCATTTTGTGTTTGCTCTGATAATTTCGAAGACAATTTCATTGAAATATTCCCCAATCCGAGGTCTCTGTCCGATTGGCAGCCAATTAATGATTGGGGAGACTTCGATTTAAATCGGAAAGCCCCGATTGCTGGTTAAATAAATAAATAAACAGGGTCGCTTAATTTATTGTCATAATTATAACATTTTCCATTTTCAGTTATTGTATTCATTTCGATTCGCTTATTAATGATGTAACGTTATTAATGCTGTCAGCATTTCCATTTATTTGTAATTTGTTTGCAAATGTTTTTACCCCAGACTCGTTATTGTTAATGGCCTTTTGTTTAACGCCCCTGGGGTTGTGTCCGAGTGCTGTCAGTGCGAATATTTGTAGTTTATATTGAAATATATTTTATTCACTTGCCTGCCAATTGTTTGCCTCGCTGAATTATAGCCGTTTTATTTGGCTTGAGCCAACAATATCGAATATCATTTGCAGTCGGTGAAAAACTGGTCCGCTTTTTCAGAGCGGTTAACCCGGAAATGATTTAGCGGTCTTGTTGACATTCGGGAATATTGGTGGACAGCTACTGGATATGTTTTTATTAAAACTGGATTAATTAAGTTGGGTTTTCCATATTTCTTTATTTCTTTGCTGGCCTTTTGTTGGACTTTAAATTGATGTCTGCTTTCGGGGTTTATTATGCTTCGAGGTAGTTGTGAAAATTCAAAGCATACTTTTGTGTTTTGAGTTTTTTTGTTGTGTGGTATTTAGTATTTTACGTAAAGTAAATACTAAATACTATAATGTAAAAAATTAAATAAATAATTGATTGGTTTTTCTTTAATTTGATAAAATGTATGTGGGAAAATCAAAGTTTTAAAAATCCATAACTAAGACAAAAAAGCATCAATTGTGTTAGTTTTCATTAGGTTAATAAATACTATAATTACAATACTCTGCAAGGGTATGACAGAACACCTACCCGATTAAACAATTAATCCCAATCAAAATGCATTCTTTTAGCCACACTAAACAAATATTTATCACACATTTCCGATCCAATTTCTATATCTCTCGATAACAATCATCTAATCTCTCTGTGGAGCACCATAACTTATTCAATGGTCTGTAATGTCATCACTTAACCATGCTGAAAGGCATTCCCCGCCGTCCCGACTGCTGTAAACTAACTAAATGTAAGCACTGTAATTATTTATGCCACCAAAAGTGTTGCCAGCAACATGTTGCCGGTCGCAGTGCGTCGAGTGCTCCACGAGCCGCACTTGAAAAATTAATGAGAGCCACTCGAATCGCTAATCACATGTAAGTGAAGCCCAGGACAACCCTCCGGCAGGAGGATTTCACAGGAAGTGCATCGATTGAAGGGGCGTGGACACAATAAACTCGAGGGTTGCGTTTTTGCTGAGTGCCATTGTTTGATTTTTATTCGTAATAGAAAACTTATACCTCTACACAATATGTCGCTTAGTTGGTAACTTACAACTAGGACCGAGGGTTGCACGGCCATATCACAACGTACTTAGACATAGAAAAACAAATCCCTAATTACTTTCACCTATCGTTCCCTTTGCAGTTCGATATTACTTTGCCCGCCCCGGTAGACCCCGCTTATTGACTAGCTCCTATATCTCGATGCTCCTGGCCTGCAGGCTCTTGAGGATGCCCAGCAGCTGCAGGGACTCCAGTGGCTCGAAGTCATCGGCATAGCGCACCGATGGCGGCTTCACCACATGCCGCTCCCGCGGCATGTCCAGGGTCAGCGGCAACTGCTCCGCCATCACGGAATGGTGGGTGATGAGGGCCTTCAGGCTGGTGAACTGCTTCTTGGCTCCCTTGAGGCGGTACATTTGATTCCGGGTGGACTGCACCGGGTAGGTCTTGACCTTGTTGCTTCTCTCCACTCGCAGGAGGAGCTCAAAGTGCCGGGGAGTGCTGCGTCGCAGAAGGAAGCTGCCGGGCGTTGCTTGCTGCAGATGCTCTGCCGCTGCCTTGGCCGTAATCCTGGGCTGATACCAAGCACACTGCAGCAGCTCCGGCTCCTCGTCGTCTTCGTCCTCATCGGAGTTTTGATTGGCGGTGCTATACCGAGGCAGCGGTGTCCTGTGGCGTTTGCTAATGGAACTCGAGGAGTTCTCAGCTAGCAGCTGACAGCAGTCGGAGATTCCTGCATCGGAGTAATCCTCCTCCTCTTCTTCTGGATTGGAGTCACTGCTTGGGTGACTGCTCTGCCAGCAGTTGAGCGAAAGCAGGGACTTCTGCGGCGATCTCTTGGGCGTGGCTGGGCTACTGTTGGCCGAGCTGCCGGAAGTGGAGCTGCAGCTGCAATCCGCATCGCGTTCCTCCTCCTCTTCTTCCTCCGCGTCGGCTTGGTACGAGGAGTCGAGAAGGTCCTGCTAAAAAGAAAGGAGAGAAACTCATTAAAATAATATTCAAAAGAAAGGGGTAGAGAAAGGAGTTCTCAAAGTCACGGTCAGGGCAATTATGAAAGAACCACAATATTTAACCAAATATATTCCAGCTCATCATAATATTAATTCCCCTGTTTATGCTTGAAGATATATTTTTAAATACACACCTCATCATAATCGCTGGTGGCTTCCTCGCTCAGGATCTCCCTCTCCTTTTGCGAGGGCTGAGCGAACAGTTTGCGCTGCAGAAAGTTCTTCATGCTGTCGTAGACCTTGTGCGTGCGACTCTGGATCGGCTCTTGTTTGTCCATTTCGGTGGCTGGGAACTGCAGCTTGTGGCTCCATTGTTGGCACTTCTCGAAGGACAAGTCCTCATTGTACTGACCATAGATGTCCGAGTATCCTGGACATTTGATGGCATTGCGTAGCTATTCGGCGCGAGAACAAACAAGGCGAATTTTTGTGTTAGTTTCGGTTTGGGAAATTTGTAGAAGGTGTCCCTATAAATCTTATCTCAGGCCGGGGAATCCCATTTCACTCGAAGGACGCTCTTATGCAACACAGCCACACAGCCAGCCAGCCCATTATCCTGGCTTTGTTCTGCCTTTCCCTTTGTTAGGCCAATCCCATTCTCCTGCTCCTTCTGCTAATGCTTTTGGGTCACTGCTGCTGTGATATCCTTGTAATGCGCTTGCTCTACTTGTTCATTGTTGTACAATTTGCCAGCGCGTTGTTTTCCCTGCTCGTATTTGCCTTTCATTTCGCCCATAAAATATTCATATGCAGCTCCTGTCGAGGGTTGCTAGCGGGCAATGTTTTCCCCTTTTTTTCAACACCTTTCCCTGTCACCTTAAAAATATTTAAATAAGTCCTGATTTTGGTGGGTAGAATTTAACATTTAAGTACTTCAAGTGGATCTTTGCTTGAAAATCTGTTGGGTTTTTATAATTAGATCTAGAAAAGGTTAGCTTTATTAATTTGTCTGTTAAACCATTCATATTTCAATATATTTTTGTGATCTCTTTCGCTGTTCAATTAATAACAATAAATTTCTCTGTTTGAGTGTTTTATTTATTATTTTTCTCAGTTATTGCATCTTCAATGATGAGGTGCATCCTGCTGTTTTTTGAGTGCAGCAAATTCCCTGCAATTCCCACAGCCACAGTACTTTCGCTTTTGCACACACAACCCCTGCTTGCTATAGAAAAGGTTAAAAATCCACAGGATCCTCTAGCACTCCAGTGAGAAATGCCGAAAATAATGAGCATTCAATAGAAAATGGACAAAGGAACCAGGTAGAGCTCTCTCCAACAGAGATTACCAAATTGAATCCGATGGGGAGTGGCTGGGGGCGTCATAATTCAACACGTCCCATAAATTAGAGTTCGGCGGGGAAGGAAAACAAAGGAAGTGCAGACGCAGAACTTCCGTTGCAGCGCCCAGCCCCCTCTACTCCCTCCGATTTGCATTAACAATTGAAAATCTTGTTTATATATACGACCGACTGTTGCTACATCTTGGCCACTGACCATTAATTCAAAGCCAACGAGCCGTGGTCGAAAGAGTTTTCTTTGATGTGGTGGCCAGTCGCCACGCAGCACGCATAAATCTGGGGGGAAAAGGCGGCGTGAAAATGCCTCAAAGTGTACCTTTTATCGGCTTAAATCAAACACAATGGGCCAACAAGCGTTTAATGGCTACATGGGTTTTAATTTATGCACAGCCAACGAAGAAAAAACCAAGGAATCAACAGTAATTTCAATGATAATGGAGCCCCGAAAAATCCCAAATCCAGTCAAGTCCAGCATACGGTAGTGACCCACAAAAGGTGTCTGTTGCTCTTGGCCGTCTGTTCTTGTGATGGCGTGACTGCTAATGCAATAATCATGGGCCTCCATTTTGGACCCTCTTTATATATGTATACCTTTACATTCTGATATATTCTGATCCTGCCCTGCGGAAAGGTTGAGCTCTAATTGATGATGAAACAGCACCCCAGAGCTGGCTCTTTGTTTGGCCAGCGAGGTGTTAGCATATTTTCGTAATCAAAATGTGTTACAATAAAAACTCAGGTAACTGAATCGACAGCGGGCCCCTTCGACAGCTGACAGACAGACACAAGAGAGTGGAGAGAAGGTGCAGACCCTTCAGGGAGAAAGAGGTCTGTTCTCTGTTCTCTGTTCTCTGTTCTCTGGCCTTTGGTCTTATAAAAACAGTTGTTAAATTTTCATTTATTGTGCATTTAGAGCGTAGGAGTAGGAGGAGAGTACGGAAATTAGTTGAAGTGCCCGGAGTGAGTTGATGAATTTATTGAAATATATTTTCCTTTGTGCGCCACTTGAGGTCCCGTCCGACATATGCCTGAATTTTGAGAGCTGGAAAATTCAAGCAGCTGCTTGAGAGGAAACCACCCCACCGCCACATGCAACCCACAAGTTTCCACCTTGGAAACAGTGGTTACTCGATTACTGGCTTTTAAATTGCAACCGCAATAATAATACTCAACCTTAAACACAAATTGGGCAATTGCCGAGACAGCTGTGCTGGCAAAATAAAAGTGTATATCCAATATCCACCCTCTCAGAATATCAATGAAATTTGGAAAATTCCTTCAGACATTTTCGGAACAGAAATTAGTAATATTTCATTTGGCTCTGGGCCATTAGGCTTTGAATTTTTGAATATATATCGCTCTTAGTTCCAGCTAATTTGACAGAAGAAACGCTAGTCAAAGTGATCCCAGCACGGACACCACACGTGTCGGGGCTTTCAAAATGTCAGAGATACATGGACTTGCGAGTAGTTTATGACATTTTTTAAAACACGTCCCGCACACACACTTTTCCCCTCCCTCCTGAAGTTTTCCCTCTGTCTCTCTTGGATAAACGAGTTCGTTTTTTGGGGCCTCGTAAAATGATTTTCTCACTAATTTAGTTTTATATGCCTGAAAAAATGTTTATAGTTTCAGCTTTTTTTTTTTTGGGAGTTTTGTAAATTCTGTTTTATTACAATTAACTTTGGAAAATCCTTTGTTTAGACACATGTGGCGTGTGGCATTGGCTCGGCTTTTTTATGGCCGCCTCTGTGGCATTTTTATAGGTGTAAAAAATTGGGTCACATAAAAAGTTATTGAAATGAGAAACGAATTGAGTTGTTTCTGGGATCTGCGTTTTTATGCGTGTTTAAAAAACCATTTTGATGGGTTTATTAAATGCAAATGAAAATTGTTGAAATTTTAATTGTATTTTATGGGGTTTTCTTCAAGGGGTTTTTTTCCTGGGTCAGTCTCGGAACTTCAGGAATTTATCACTTTGAGGCCGAGGCCTGGCGAACAATTTAATTAGAGGGAGACGAGAACGAGAACGAGAACGAGACTCTCTGAAAACTTTTTCCCTTCATTCAGAGAGTCAAGGGTGAGCCGGAAGACTAGTAAATAGTTTTCTCCGAGTCTAGTCTAGTCTAATGCACACAAATCCTCGGCGGGAAGCCATATGAAACTCAAACACGGACAACGTGCTGGTGATAACGATGATGTTGGTTGGCTAGCCTCTCTCCTCGCCCAGACTAAACCAAAACCAAAAACTATTTGTAGTCGGAAAAGCAAAGGGTTGGGGCGGAAAAACTAAAGGGGGGGAAAAAAAAGAAGGAAAAAAATACTGGTTGGGAGGAGGGGCACAGAGAGAGAGAGATCCCGTTGAAAGCTTTTTTGCATATTTGCATTACATTTTCATGGCGTGGCATGCGAAGAGGGGCGAAATTTATATCGAGTCGAGCGTAAAAATAACAATGCAGACAGTTGATGGTCGAGGCGGCAGACGGCATGAAAATAAGTGAAATTGTTGTTTACTCAAAAGCAGCGAGCGGCGAGCAGCGAGGAGCAGGGCCCCAAAAATATGGAGCATAAATTACGGCCATGCATGCCATGCCATTTAATTATGCTCATCAATTGTCCCGGCTGCAGATTTCATTTTGCAGATTATATATTGTGTATGTATAGTGCGGTTTCCCCCAATAAATCTTCGGGTTAGTCAACGAGCGGCGTCTGCCCTGTGAATTCCTAATTAAATGCACTTAAAAGCGTTGCAATTAATTTTCTATCCTTAGAATAGCCAGCCCCCGAAAATCAAAGAGCCTCCACACCATGTAAATACATGTGTAGAACACGAACACACACGGCCACATGGACATTAATCACTGCCCTTGAAGGGGAGGCTCTCCGCTGGATCTCCTCTGGAAAAGTGCATTAAAATGCCTACGAATTTAAATGCCTCAGCTCATTGCTGCTAATCGTCGCCAGCAGTTGATTTAATTTTAGCTGCATCTCATCGAGAATTATGAGGCCCATCAAAAGGGGATCTCTGCTCTGCCTCTAACAGCCGAGGAAATCCACTTAGACGGGGCGTTGAAGGCACCAGAGCATGGCACCATAAGCCACACGAGAGGAAAATGCTTTCAGGCCTTCTGACTTTTCAAAATCAGAAATTGCCTGTATGCATTGTCTAGGCAGTGCAGTTTATGCGGAAATTTATTGGCTTGATTTTCTTGATTTTAGCAAAAGAGAAAGCCCAACTCGTTTGTCTGTGGTTTTTAATTAAATACATGAAACTAATGACTGATTGTGATAGCTTTAGCTAAGATATTCATACGAAAACATCTTGTAATTAATTGGTATCTCCTACGCTTTGATTTTTCTATGAAATTTAATTAATGTAAATTATACCTTGGCGGAAATGAAATGATGTATCAGTTTTGCTTACATTTGTCTGTCAAAATGGTTTAACTAATGATTGAAAAATTATGATTAATAAACTCAACTAATAGACTGACTTTGAATTAATTATAAAATCCAAATGTAAGATTATTACAAACTGAAAAATGATAAATGATTGATTTCCCACAAATTTAAGACTTTTGAAAATTAAATAATTTAATAATTACATATTTCATCTCTTTTAATATTAGTTGTAAACATTTTCCTCTTTTCCAACTATATCTTTACCCTCTAATTAATTTATTAAGAAAGTATAATTATCCCAGCTAATTAAATACCACAAGATATCATCGGATAATCATAAAAACTTCAACTGTATATATACCCCATAAGTGCAGTTTCCCTTTAATAAGACCGCTGCAAAGTCATGTTTATCTTGGCTGGGCTTAATTGTCTCCGATTTTAATCTAGCAATATGGTTGCAGTTCCCTCGATTCCAGGCCCCTCCTTCCCTCCATTTCCTACAGACCCGACAGCATATGGTCACTGCAGACAACAGTTGTGTGACAATTTTATTAGTTCTGCTGCCAGAACTCGGTCCTGTGTGTTCTGCAGTTCGTGACGATTCCGTTTTGTATCTTTGACCCGCGCTAGACGAGATGCCTTTTATCTGCTGCGAACCGGCTAATTGAAATCGTTTGTCAGCACATGCAGTTCGCTGTGTAAACACTCGATGTCTGCTAATAGATTTTGATAACGGATGCGGATTGTGGGGAGGTGTCGAGCGATTAATGCCAGGAGAACTAGCCCTTTATAAGGCAGAGTCTTGATAGCAATAAACACAGAAGTGGCTCCTAAAATAATGGTGTTTACGAGCGATTATACAAGGAGATCTAAAACATAACAGGAGTTTTGTCTGGCTTGTACCTTTCAGATACAAATAACTATCTCCACACTTAGACCCTTGAATAAAGGACTTCAGAATGCACATTTTTGGCCATTTTAAGTCTTTTATAGAACTCAAGTCTTCTGGGTAAAACCAACTCCCGTTGCGACCACACCCACTCTTCCAGCTTCAATAGAAGCAATCCTTTTGGGAGCCAAAACAGCCAACACCTACATTTACACCAGGAAAAATTCTATTCAAAAAGGGCAAGGGACGTGGAAGAAGACAGATTTTCATGGATCAAAACAAAGGGAAAAGAATCCAGGGAGTCGGAGATACAGAAGGCGATGGGTGTCAATTCCAGTGAAAAATGACAGAATGAAAAATGCAGAGGAGGCAAAACGGCAAAACTGTCATTCCGTTTGAAATTACAAACTTCTTCTCGTCGAGATTCTTTCTAAACAAATATTTTGATAAATGCTGCTGCTGCTGGTTATTGTTGTTTGATATCTGCAGCATCTCTCAAATAAAGAGGAGATTAGCCAAAGAAAGTTGACTTTGCATACAGGTAGCCATGGTAAACCAGGTAGTTTGTCTTAATTAAGCTATATTTTTTGGGGGATATCGGCATTCGGGCATCGCGGCTAGACGATAAAGCCTAGTTAGCGCTTATCTCACATCAAATACAAATAACATATGCGCTTTGTTGGTAAATATAGAAATCAAATCAATCATTATCTTTATGGCGTCCAAACATATGTTTCGAATTCAATTCCCAACTCGGTTCGGATCGGGCTTGGTTTGTTTACTCGGCTTATCTAGAGCCAGCAAATCTGGCTGCATTTACAATTTGATTTATTTGAATTTTGATTTCGGCTTACAGAACCCCCAGTCCCAGTCCCACCCTCTATGACTGCATTTATATTTAGTTTTATATTTATGCAAATCATATTTATTTGGTTCAGCGTGATTTAGTGTCCCACTGATTTACGCCGACAGTCGAGTTTATTATGCTGCGCTCGGCTTTGTCTCCGCTATCTGTGACACTAAATCATTTTAATTGTTGTCGTTCGTGTTTTGAATTCGGCTGGAGTTCACTGTAGATAGTGCTAAGTGTGCGTGGGTTGTGTTATTCGTGGATGTGTGTGGGGAGTGTGACATAGGCTTTTGGGAACTACAGAATAAATGCCTCAGGAGTGGCTTTTATTGTAGTTATTCTTCTTGTATTTCATTTAAATTTCTATTGTTTTCTAAAAGGCTTTACAAGGGCATCCTTTATAAGCTGAAGATCGATAAAACTTAATGGGAAATCAATTATTGGGAAGCCCAAAAAGGTATTTACACATTAAACTCCTTAAAAGATTTCTTTCAAAAGTAATGTTCTTAGGTTTTACTGAAAGACTGTAAAGCGGATTATGTAAAGTCTTCGTTGAAAGGCTT
>JAEIIH010017978.1:0-29103 GCA_018904745.1 Drosophila orosa | reverse complement strand
TAGCCAGAGAATTACATCTATACTTTTATATGATATTTATTAATTATTATTTGTATTGTATTTAATGGTTAAATATTTTTGTTTCGAGAATATATTATCACCATAACGACAGGGCTTTGGCTACCTCTGATATAAGGTATTCTATTTTATATACCAAATTTAATCTATTTCCTTATTTAATAGATTTTTGTTGTTTATTTCCAGGGTATTCCCTGGTGCGTCTATCATCTCTCTTTAGTCTCGTCTCGCGTCGCGTCTCTGCAATTGTCATTTTCTGGGTAATTTACAACAATGAAATACAAAAGCCGCACTGGCATAAATCAAGAGAACCGCACTAATGTATAAATTACGGCTAAAAATACTGGCAAGAGCCGCAAAAAGCTCAACAAACAAATTAAAATAATAAAACAAGCCAGCGAAACACAAGAAGTAACATCAGAAATTATTTAATTTATGAATGACATAAAGTTTAATTTGAATGTTATGTCTGTCGCTCGAAACCGAGACCGACACGTGATCGAAATACCATAAGCCGATCGATCGATGATGGCCGAGTTGAGGCCTCTCTCGGTGGCCAGCGTCTCTCCTCTGCAACACAAATTGTGGCCACTTTATGGGGATTGTTAGCTGTCCGCGGAATCGCTGTTAATTCGCAATTAAAATGCGCCGCATGTCAGCCCGGCCGGCGAGCCAAATGTCATTCGCTGACATTTTCCCCAATCGAAGTCTATCAATATATATATTGTATATATAACTATATGCCGGCGGCGAGACATCAAAGGGCCCGCAGAAATGATCGACAGCAGAGAGGATACCCTCGAGCAGGCTCTGACAGATATTCGCCAATAACTAGAAGCTAAATAAGGCAATAATAGAGAAGTAAATATATAGCTACTTACCCATTACTGTACCCATTATTTAAACTAGCAAACTTCATTGAAAAACTTACGTTTTATTGACTAAACTCACAAGAAGAAGGCAAAAACATAGAATAAATAATTTAGAACTGTATGGGGAAATATTCCCCATCAGTTTCCTGGACTTATGCCTAATTTTGCTAATTTTGCTCTCGCAATGGACCAAAAAAATTGTACAAAAAAAAAGGATATTACGTATACGTAGCTCGTAACTTTCTCTTGTGCGTTATGCGTTCTAAATGGGCAGCACTGGGCTCTATAGGCTATAGGTAGGCTCTAATTATAGGAAACTCTGTAAGCGGCGTATACTTTTCGAAAGCACCTAAACTTAAGTTACGATCTAGCGAAATATCAAATAGTATTTGGGTTGCAATTTCACTGCTCCTCCTCCGGTCCGATCTGTGCTCCTCCCACTCAAAGAGGTCTCAAAGAGACCAAGAAAACCCTAAAAAAAAGACTAACCAAAAAAAAAGGCAACTTAAAGGCAAACCCCCCGTGCTCTACCCCCTGCAGCTGCCACAGATCGTCCGGGCACGGACTCGTCCGCCGTCTTAGAGCTCCTCCAGGCAACGGACATTGGTCAGCATGATCCGCGTCAGCCGCCAGACCTGCTTGGCGGCGTTCTCGAGGGCGCCGGGCGACTTGCCCTTGAACAGATCCATGTTGGGCAGGAAGTAGTGCGGACAGCGGCGGCACTGCAGGCACGAGATCAGCTGCAGGAAGATGCCGTTGATGCGGTCCGCGATGCAGTTCTCCTCCCACTCCATCTCGCGCGGATGCTTCTCGCACTCGTACAGCAGCAGGGTCTTCAGGTGGTACGATGTCACCGGGTTGCCGGGCAGGTCCAGGTGCCGGTCGCGCAGGGTCTTCAAAATGCTTAGGCAGCGGCGGCGACTGGCTCCTGGAATTGCGAATGGGAAAATGAAGTTGAGAATGAGTTACTCATGTGTTCCTTTCCATTATGGTTACTTTGCGGGGTAGAGAAATAAACTATTAAAGTTTAAAGCTACATATTAACCGTCTTTTGGCAATATAGATTTTTCACGAACTATAAGAATGTTTATTCTTTGAATTTCTACCCACATACCCAATTTTATATCGCTCCGATAAGTATTAAGATCAAAATATGGCACATGGCCTTTCTCTGGGTGTTATTGCTTATATGGAAAAGATGCTGAAGAGGCTTCTCTTATATCACTTTTTTTCAATTCTATACTACATTTTGTACTGATTACTTTAAAGTAAGTTCTAATATAAGTTCTATCTTGCATAAACTTTACTGAAAGCATAACAAGGTGTTTTTTAAATTCTACAGATTTCCCATTGATCAAGGCATCAATCTAATTTCAACGTTGATTATTATTACTGAAGTGACAGAGCTATATAGCTTCGTTCATTCTTTGTCAGATAAGCAAACACCAACTGATTGATGGGTTCGGTCATTAGTACTCTTTCTATCTCAAGTACATCGCTCTCTATTCGTTTCGGCAAGTGTTTTGCTACTCCAGAGTCTTGTGCCTTTCAACTGACTCATCCAATACCCAAACTAAAGCTTTTAAAGATCAAAGATATGCTTAATTCACATTGATTTAATATATATAGTGTAGTGTTTGGCATGACTAATGTTTGCTACATAGCTCCTAAAAAGGTTCCAAAAAATGTATACATATAATATATTAAATAATCAATAGGCTATTAAAAGAAGCTACATCTATGGTAATATATAAATAAATGTATCAATATCATAACAAAATAAGATATTGCATATATAATAATTGATGTGCTTTACTTGGCTGTCGATATCGTAATAAATTAATAGATTTTGTTGTAGAAAAAAACTAAATAGAACTTGAAGCTTAGAACTTGGAGGAACACCGAAGGCCTCGATTTTAAATGATAATATCATAGTATCCACATATAATGATATCCTATCCGTACTATTGAGATTATTATTTTAGAACCATTTAGACCCCACTTGGACGCACCTGTAACCCTCATTCTGGCTCGACTTTGATTGATCAACCATTTCGGGCGCGAGTACTTATGATTTGGCTTCAATCTCTCCTCCGAGAGCCGTATACCTATGTCCGGCCGATCCGATTCCTAATTTATTACGGCCGAGTGCCTTGGAAGCACATAAATCATGGCTACGTTGGCACGGTGTCACGACGGGCTAATCTCGGCTCCGGGCCCGATAATCACGTCCAGTGCTGCTCCGGGCTCCGGCTCGCACATTTCGGCTAATCAATATTGAACGATATTGCCACAATATTGGCACTGCGAATCGGGGCACTCAAGTGGGAGGACGGTGGGTGGTTCGGGGCAAGTGACAGTGCTAATTATAGCCACCAACTCCGATATGGATGCCCCCCGATCTCTGCCATAAGACAAAGCGAGGAAAGTTAGCCAGAGTCTGGGGTCTGGGCATTAAATTAAATGACAAACACGCGGGGGAACATGCTGGGGATCAATATCGATCGGCAATCGGAATCGGAGATCGTTGTCAGGGCCTTAGAATTGATTTCAAATTGGTGTTGGTGTTGGTTTGGTTTTGGTTTTGGTTTCTGGTATCTGTTTCTGTGTCTGAGTCCGACTCGGTTTTTGGCTTAATTTTCGTTTTGTTTTGTTTTTGGCTCCCATCTCTCAGCTCTTTCTTTCTTTCCTTCTTTCTACGTATCCCTCCCTCCCCTTTATTTACTTTTTCTGGCTGCTTTCTGTGTGTCATCTCATGCCTGGCCCGCTGTTGTTTTATTTATTTGTTGACTTTATCTAATCGCCGAGATTTAAAATATTTATAAAATCGTTTAGAAATTTATTTATGGCCCAGCCATTGGCATTGTTCATGTGGAAACCCGTTTTCCGCTGCCCGTAAGTCCGACCAACTAGCAGTCTGAAACTGAAACTGGGACCAGGGACTGCGACTACCGCGAGACTGCGCTTATCTCTCGGGGATCAGCAGATTTGTGTGCGTTGTCGCGACCGAAAAAAGACTGAGAAACTGGGAACTGGTAACGGAGAACCGAGAACCGAGAACGGACAACGGAGCACCTCGAGACCCAACCCGGAGTCTCGGTTTGGAGCCACCTCTCCGTGGCTCCCCCAGTGATCGAACGCCAGATTTATGATCGTAGCCAGCCGGGCGTCGCTGGCTCGTATCTCACATCATATCGCGGCCCCGATAATCGGATGTCTCGTTGGGCAGTCGTCGACTCAGTCCCCGCCGATCGCCGATCGCCGATCAGTAATCATCGATCACTAATCATCGATCGCGACGATGCCTCTTATCGCGCTGCCTAATTGAATCTGCAATGCAGTTTTTCCCCCGAACTATGCAAATTGTCAGAGGTAATGCTTGGAGAAGAGCGCTGTGAAGCTCAAGATGTCTCTTTTAAGGGAGGTTTTAGCTATGTTAAATATATTATATTCTTAGCAATTTCTTTTGATAAAATATATAAGTAATCTATGCATATAACCAAAGTATCCTAAAATACAAACTGATGTAATCTTGAAACCTTTATAATATCATTTATTCCATCTACAAGAAACACTCCAATAGGTAGAATGTTCCTCAGAAATATATAGACATAATCCCATAGGTGGCTGATATTTCTCTAGCCCCAAGAGCTCCCTAAAATATATATATTTATGCCCCAAAATGGAATTTCCACCGGGCACAACCACCATTCTTCTTCCATTCAGATCTAGCTTAACGATCTCCGTAATTTATACGGCGTCCCCCGACTGGCGTTTAATTTACAACCAATTACGGGCGTATCGAGACCAAGTCGCTGATTTGATGGGAATAAATCAATTCAGTTTAAGTGTGTCACTGATTACTGATTGGGGGACACACTACACTGGGAATACGACGCAAACATGTCCGAAATACGGGAGCTACTCACTCGACACTGGGAAAAACACAGCCTAGATCTGACAGTTATAATAAATATATTGCAGTTATAACAGTTGTCGTTTTCTTGGATACAATTTGGAATAGATCGACTGAAATATAACTTATAATACTTGGTGGGAGAGCTTAAGTTTTAAAATGATAGTTTTTGAAAGGGTTTAACTCCATCCTAAATAGTTTATGTAAATATATATTTTAAATCTTGTTTAAACTGACTTAGCTGTAGATTCTTTTTGCCTTTAAGTTCATTTCCATATAATATCTAATACTTAAAGCTTGATATAGTAAATTTCTTTAAATTCCCTGGAACTACATCTTCATACAATCGTTACATGGATATATTTAGGAAAAATATGAATATATCAACTCATATCTGAAACCCAACGGAACGTAATCCTATAATCCTAATTATATTATATCCCCTATTCCAAAATTGATCGGTATTACCCATATTTTTCCATAGTTTCCCATACTTTTCCCCACTTTCAGCTACAAAAGACAACGACAAATGCCGACGGCAAACGGAACTCACCTTGCAGCAGCCGGTTCTCGGCATCGGTGAAGCTGAGCACCCAGGCGTCGCCCTCCATGGCCGAGTTCTTGCCCTGCAGGGCGATGCACTCCTTGGAGAGCATGTCGAAGCCCTCGGTCTTGACCTCCGCCACGATGTTGGGATGCGGCCAGGGTATGCCCGGCAGGGGCCAGTGGGAGGCGGAGCGCGGCCAGAGGCCGGCACACTTGAAGGCGGGCGTGATCTGGACAATGATGCGCTCCCGGATGCGCAGCTTCACCTCCGTGGTGTCGGCGATCATCTTGACGATGTCGCGGTAGGCACACTTGTCGCACGCCTGCGCCACCAGCGTCTGGAAGCGGGAGCGGATCTTGCGCGCCGACAAGTAGCCGCTGGCCGTGATGAACTCCACCCACAGGGACATGGAGCGCTTCCTTCCGTCGCTCAGCTTGAGGACAGCGCAGCCCGGCAAGGTGCCGTCGTCCACGAAATTGAGGACGCCCATCTGGTTGAGGTAGATGATGATCTCGAATTCCGTGGGCGAGATGACTTCGAGGCCCTCGAAGCGGCCGTTGTAGTCGTTCAGCGAGGAGATGAAGCGCGGCTCCTGCACCTCCACCTCCTTGAGCACGTCCTGGACGATGCGGCAGACCTCCTGGATCTGCTTGTGGATCTGCGCCTTGCGCACCTGCACCCGGTCCGCGCAATACTTGTTCATCTGGTAGACCATCTTGGACTGTGCCGCGATCATGTCCGACGGCACTAGCATGGTTCTCCTGAGTGTCCTGAGGTCCCGGCGGCGGCAACTGCTGCTCCTACGGCTTGGTCTCTGCTGGCTGCTGCTGCTCTGGGTAACTGCTCTTTGCACTCATTACCTAGGGGCACACATGGGGTCACCGGTCACCACACACACACCACACAACAAAAAAGAACGAAGCGAGAGGGGACAAGGAACGACTAATGACGAACTACGACGGACGGCACTCGGCTTAGAATTCTGATATCGCACTTAGAGCTTGGCTTTCGGCGCTTTTCTTCGTTTCCTCGCCTTTCACGTTACAGTTTATTGGGTTTTCTTTCTGTTCTCTCCGCCTTTCAAGTTCCTTTTCGCTTCGCTTCCCCTTTTGCGGCGTCTTTTCGCGCCGTCAACTGAACATTGACTGATTCCGCATGGCGTTCGCACCGCAAGAAAAGTGTCTCTGCCGGTGCCGCCGCCGCCGCCTCCTCTGCCGCGGCCGGCTTCGCTGTCGCTGCTGGCTCCATTGGTCGGGTGCGAGCGAGACAGCCCGAGCCACGCGCTCTGGCCAACTGGTGTGCGCTCGCTCGCTCTCTCGCCCCCAAGCAATCATGGCTGGAGCTGCTCGCTCTCTCACCTTTCGCCTGTGCTGGGTTCTCTCTCCGCGGAATACACTGAGAAAAGCAATGCAGCTAGTATAAACAGTACGATGGACAGTATTTCAAATATAAATATTATAACAATATAAAATTGTTAATGTTGTCAATGTACTATAATATATAAAATATGTTTATTAAATAACCATATTAAGTAATTTCATTTATAAAGCAAAACAATTGCAATTTATTGGCATTTACTGTATATATTTTTTGTATTAATTTATTTCCTAAGTAAATTGATTAAGACCTTAAAATACCCCTTATTTTTATTGTAATATGTTTATTAACGGTAATTATCTCTATTTTTCCGAGTGTAAAGTGCATAAAACACTTTTCGCCCTATCTGTTGTGTTGATCTTGGCGGCTATAGTTTTATTTTTTTTAGTTTAGTCCGGCATTAAACCACCCTGTGTTTCTCAATGGCTCCGCCTTCTTCCTTGGCTCTCTTGCGCACACGCACACATGCGCCCGGGCCCTGCCGCTCCCACACAGATAAGCACCCATACAGCTGCCCTGGCGTTTGTTTGTTTTGGCTCTCCGGCTCCGTGGCTCTTCGGGGGTGTTGTTCCTGTCCCTCTGGTTGTGGGTGGACACGGTTGGCTGGCTAACTGAGTTATTGGGGGGGATTTTTGGGATATCAGACCACGGTAAGGGGCGCCGGGCAAGGCGGAGGGTTGGAGGAGGCCTTTGGAGCTCAGCTCGCAGATAAAAACTATTGATTTGGTGACTTTTTCCGGCAGAAATGGTGACCCCAATCTTGGGGTTAAGAAACGAGCTAAGGTTTAACAGGATCGTAGGAAAAGTTTAATTTAACTTAAGATTTTAAAGAGAAAAATAATGTTTTTTTTAGCAAAACTGTTGGCAAGGTTACTTAATTACAAATTCTAAATACATAATAAGTAAAATAAAATCAGAAACAAGTGTGGGAAGTTGAAAATAATAGAGTTTTACAATTAAATTCATTTATTACAATTATTTGAGACATTTTGTTAGCCATTTTCAAACACAATTAAATGGAGAACCCCTTTCTAAGCCATGAAATTGTTTATTAAGGTTCTTTATTGAGGAAATAAATTAAATCTTATATAAATATTATAAATCTTGTATTTCTCTATAAACTAATTGAAAAGATTTCAAAGAATAGTTCTTACTTTATGAAAAATGAGCCAAAAGCAAAGCTCTTACGTTCTTAAGTTACTTTCTTCTTTATTCTATGGGGCCTTCTCTTTGAATGGAAAACCCCTCGGAACCAAGCTCGGAGTAATTAATTTTCCCGGGAAAATATCCTATAAGAAATGGAAGAAGTCTCTATTTATCCACATCCCACCACCAACTTTTTCCTTTCCCTCTACAACACGCCATATCCCGGGATTCCTTACCGAATTAATGCATATCTAATGTGATTAATGAGCGTTTAACACGAGCTTGTTGTGGACTCCACTCCACATCCACTCGGAGCCAGGTCCAGTCCACCATGTTTCTGTGGTTCCAGGGCGGGGCATCGCTCCGCCGGGGTCACCACTTATTTTATACTTGGCAACGGCCTGTCCGCTCGAACATTAAGTTGCACTTTAAAGAGCGGCGGACAAATTATTATGTATAATTCAATTTGAACTGTGTGCCGGAACGTGCATTAAGATAATGCTAATTAACACCTCGGGCTAGGAGTCGGACTTGGACTCGGACTGGGACTGGGACTCGGACTCTACGCCTAAATATGCCACTCTCTTTCTTCTTCTCCGATAAGCCCCGAAATGGAGCCTGGCCAAGGGGGAATGGATATGGGACTGGGAATGGATATGGAAATGGAAATGGTGATGGAGAGATGGAGAGGAGCTGCTGATAGGCAACACACCACATTGAGGGGCTGAATAATGCGGCTGGAATCATTTTAATGGCCGCGTAAATGTGGAAAATTATCAAAGGAACACGAACTTAATTGCGGCCATTATCGCTTTTATGGCATATAAATTGGAAATGAATTATGCAACAGGAGAGCCTTCAGAGCAGAGGTCTTCATTAGTGCCCAAGGTCAGCGTGGTAGCTTCTTTATATTTGTTCTTTACTTTTGTGTACATATACACATAGCTCTCTATCGCCGATCGATGTGCGGGATTTATGCGTGTCAGCAGCTATCGATCGGCGGCAATATCCTTTCCGATTGCCCGGTAGTCGCGTCTTTAATTAAATTGTGTATGTTGCCAGTGTGTTCTCCCAAAAACAAAAAAGACGACTTCATCTGGGTTCCTCTGGAGGCTTCTCGTTTATCAGATGCACGAGATCTCCACCTTCAATCCCTTCCTGCTTCGGCACGGAGAGAAATACTGGCTACCCACTTTTATTTAAAGTTTGCACATAAACCTAGGTAATCTCGCCTGCCCTCCCTTTATAAATTCCACATTTATAGCTTATTTTTATGTATTTAATATTATTATTATCCCCATATTATTTACAGTGCCCTCACATACGCTTTGTGGTTCTGCGGCCCAGCTCCAAAATGACCAAATGGCGGAAAATTAAGCCGGAGCAGGAGGAACAAGGAGCAGGAGCAGCAGCAGCAAACACAGAAGCGACAACTGCAGCACAGAGATTGCAATCGCTGGCAGGCTACATCCCCGTTTCCTTGCCATATTCCCTCCGCCAGCAGCTGCTGCTGCTGTTCCTACACGACACTCTGACCCCCTCCTGTCTGCGCCCTCGTCCTTTCCCCTACTCAGGCCTGGAGTCACCCCTTACTTTATCCACTTCGTGGCGCTTTCGCACGGCCGACACTTTGACGGGGACAAGTTCATTTATCCGGAGATGAGAGGACAAGATACAGCCAGGTTGTGTCAGCCTCCTCTTCCAGCAAATTCTACAACATTAACAAGAAATTACTGCGAGAAATGTAGGCATTTCATTTTGGATTTAAAGTTTGATTTAATATATAATACAATATATAATGTACATAAGTCTATGCCATTTCAGTTTGACTTTGCCAGAGGACAAAGGACAGCAGACAGGTTCTCATCAAAAAACTTCACTACCTTTCGAATTTCAATATTTTAGTCACTGCAGTTACACTTAAGAGTTTCTAAATTACATTCTCAAACCAAATAAATAACATTTCTGCTTCTTTATTCAGTTTACAATGAGTTCAATTAATGATAACACACATAGTTACTTAATTTAAAGCCATACATCGCCCATTGTTACAAAATAGCTCTGCTTTGACATTGAAAAACTAATAGGAAACTATCAAAAATATTATGAATTATGTATGTATTCCCAGAAACCACCACACACGAACGGCTTGGATTACCTGGAGTGTATGTCTCATCGGGTTACCTCAATGGAGCCCTGCTCAGTGACATTTCCCCCAAACTCTCGTGGCTCCGAACTCCACAATGAATGACGGAGTGAAGAAAGGACTGGAGACGCGGCTTAATTAGGCCAAACAAAGATGCACCTTGCCATGGCTCATCGCTCATCGATCATTTTCCGATTGAACTGGCCGAGCCCAGATAATCCCTGAATATACGTAAGAAACCCCTTTTAAACCCTTTTCAGCAGCCTTTCTCCTGGCCTTCGGTTACTATTCTTCAGTGCAGAGAGAAAAACAAGGGTTTAGAAAGACAGAAAAATTGTGAGTACATTTTCTTGGCTAAAGAAATTTAATTGTAAGTTTTAGAATTGTTGTTAAGATGATAAAATATTCAAGAAAATATATGGGATTAATTAGAAACAGTCTAAAATAGAGGGAATGAAACAACAAATTATCAGCACTGTCTGGGTGATAGAGAGAGAGTACCTCAAGCCATTGTTCACTGAAGTTTGTCATTCGATATGATGGCCCCGTTGACAGGGGATTGTTTTGTTCGATTCCAAGCCGATGAAGACAGCCGCACTCGGGCCTGGCGCTTGTCTGCACAAGGGATAAGGGATATATGTGTGTATATGCTCCTGAATCCTGCCTTATCCCCCTGACTTAACCCGGCTCTTGTGGCATGTGCAAAGGTCAGCAGGCTGCAATGGCGAGGGCATTGGCATTCCTCCTCGGCGGTTAGCATTTACCTGGCTGGTCGCCCCCTCCATCCCCAGCGCGGGGCCACCTCCACCGATCTCACCAACTGGCCAAGTGGCGCCTGCATCCCGTCGTGCGTCGTCTGCATATGCGGAATATGCGTGAGCGTCGCCACGAAATGAGACTGGAGAACAAGCTGGACAGGGAGACGTTGAGTCGGTGCCCCTACTCCAAATCTTTGAGCTCTGCAGCTCTGCTCTGCTCTCCCCCCATTAAAATCAGCGACATGCGGTTAAATATGCTTAAGTTTTTCCGCGGACAACTTGAAATTAAGTAGATGCCGGGGCCAGGTAACATAAGAGCATGCAAATTGCAACGCCGCCGGTGCCCCTCCGCCCGGCGAGGAGTCCTCCTGGTCGGACAGGTCCCCGTGTAGTTGGCTCGATTTATATTTTGTTTGGTCAGAGGAAATATCAACGCGTTTGCGTAAACGCTGGCTTAATCCATTCATTACGGCCATTAGGCTTTGTACGGCCTCGCTCCATGCTGCAAGCTCCAAGCTGCTCCGAGTTCGAGTCTGAGTCCGAGCTGACAGGCAGGCCCCAATAATTGCGGGGCAATTGATTAATCCCAGCTCTCTTAGCCGGGGCCCTGTGTCAACGGGCTGTAATCTTCTCCTTCTGCTTCTGCCACAGCCACTGACACGTTCGCCGGACCCCAAAAGGGTCTCCTTCCCTCTCGCTGACCGATAATTGGGTAGTAGCTCCATGGTAATTGCAATACGGAGTCCTCTGGCACAGCACTATATTGTATACCGATTATTTCCGGCGGGAATCGTGTAAAATAAATGATATATTGTGTAAATAAAATGATATATTTATATATATATTATATTTAATCTATATTAACAGAGTAGATCCGAATATAATGAAAACCACTTACAGTGGGAATCGTTCTATACTTTCACCGATAACAAATACATATTTATAGAGTAGATTTTCTGTAAAAATCATAGAAATATTTACATTGTTTAATTAATTTAAATTGCAAACTGAATTCACAAAAAATAATTATTCTAAAGGTAATATTTTCGGTTGTAGCGCCAAGAGTGATCCGCATGCCGCAAGTGGCACAGCATGGAGCACCTCGATGCACCTCGGATCAGCGATCCTCGAGGCGAGGAGAGAGCGCAGATCTTCCCACAGCATCTTCGGTTTCGGAAAACGAGACGGGAATGAGATCATTTAGCGATCGTTCTCATTTAAATTATAACCAAAAACACATGCAGCGAAGACGGAGCGAAGTCGGTGTCCCTCGAACTGGTTGGGATTCACTTTATAGTTGGCATCGGATCGCTTCGCATCGCATCGCAGCGCATCGCATCGGGGGCTGTCTTATCGCTCGCCTTCATTTAAATTATGGCAACGAATTTCGAGTGGCAGTCGCCTCGTTTTTGTTCTTATTTAATGCAATTCCAGCAGATCGCGCAACATGCGCTGATGAGCCATTAGGCCATTAGTCGCCTCTAAACGAGAAGGGGCAGCAGCAGCAGGACCTGGCCTGGACCTGGACCTGGACGACGACAGGGAAGGAGCTGAAGTCGAAGGAGATAAGAGAGCCCAGCTCGAGTGTGGCGCCCATGAACATGAAATTGCTATTATGGGCCCAGAAATGGGGGCTACCAAGAGCACTTTGCATTATCGCAAAAGCAGAGAGGCGAAAGAGGCTGCTCCGATCGATCACTTGGCATCTTCTGCTGCATACCACACTGCGTGTCATTATTTCCCATTGTAAAGTGAACAAATTTATGGCGCAAACACGTCGCAATCCCCGTTGGCTCGTATTGTACAAGTGTTTATTTTGATGGCCATCACAGCCAGTCGCTAATTAGGATGTCCCCTCGCGGATCCACACGGATCTCTGGTATCTGGTATCTGGTATCTGATATCCCCGGCAACTGTGGCATCATTAAAATCAAAATCATGCAAACGTTTAACTGCGCCACAAAAGTTGTCGCAACAAACCCACGAGGAGATCAGATCTCTCCTCTCCAGCAGGTCCTCCTCGTTAAACCGAGGCAGTTACAAGGCAGTTCCAAATCCCGCCATAAAATCCGCAAACTGATGGCCCAGCTCTTGTCGCTTGATGGTTCACAATTTGTAATTGAATGCATGTAAATTGATTTCATCTCCCAGGGCTCATAATTCACACAATTTTATGGCCGGAGAGAGGCTATCTCTGGCTTGGACGGTGGACAAATGGCAGTTGGAGGCCTTATAAATTTAACGGGTCGACTAAGTGATGCACATGTGCTTAATATTATCGGCAAGTACACTTTAGGCCATTAGCAGGCCATTTAGTGTGTCTGTCTGTCCGCGAAAGGAAACTCCTCTCGCTGCTCTGTCTTTCTGAAGACGATTGTGATAATTCTGTGAGAGCTGATCACGCTGCTATCTTGAATTATGTCAGTTTTGTAATTTTATGCGAATCTTGTTAATTGCGCATAAACCTGCCCCCTCTGCCTCTCGCTCTCCCTCTTCCTCGCCTGCGAACACGCAAACGAAAGACTTAGGTAACGAACTCGATCGGCAGCTGCACTGGCAGAACCCAGAAAAAAGGGGAGAACCACAACAACATGCTAATGAGAGATCGCAAATCGTAATGGAAATAAATGAAGTGAAACTGCAAGGCATTTTCCCAAAGGAAATCCACACTTAGCCAACTGCCTGTCAGGCTGTCCATCTGCATCCATCGGGATGTTTCCATTGTGAGAGGAAAATCTCCAATTGAATAATTAGCCACTTTGCAGGCAATTACCTTTGGGAGTGCTGAAAGCCACTTGTCTTCATTTGACTGAAATCGAAAAGTTATATTAAATATTTAAAGCCAACTAGCATATTGTTATCCCCGACTGGATGCTGGAAATCAATTTGGATCTCAGAGGAGCATCGGGGGGAGGACAGGGATCCAACCAAATTGAATCGAATTGAATTGAAGCACCGCTGGCGCCGATTCCAAAGATAAACTCTCTTCAAAATCGCATAAATTGCGGTTAATAACGCGCGCTTAGGCCACAACTCACGTCAGAATGCATCAAGGGGCTCCGTATGGCGAATATTTATATTTCGCAGTGCGCCGGCTTTCGACGCTCGCCCCAATAAGAGCGATATAGGGGGAACCTTGAACAAAAAACAAAAACAAATTTAAAAAAGAAACAAAAGAGCAGCCACGCAAAACCAATAAAGGCCCCCAGAGCTCCACAGCTCCAGAGCTCCAACTCCAAGTCCATGTCGGGCTCCAACTCTTATTCCAGTTGAAGCTTTAGGCAGTTGCAGCAAAATGCACTGAAAATAGCATGTGTAAACCCTTTAATTTACATTTATTTAAAATTAATACGAGGAGTGCTCTAAAAATGATCAAGTCTCAATTCTGTGGCACGTTAAATAGCATGTTTATATCTAAAAACCCTTATAAAACATGACATAAACCCATCTAAGAAATAGGTAATTCATTTTAGAATATTTCCTATATATTATCTCTTTTTTTCAGTGCATCCTGAGAGTGTGCAAGCGAGACAGAGCCAGCCGAGTGGGAGCAGCGTGACTTCGGTCGGGATAAATTATTTCGGGACAAGCAAAATATCACTTCGATTAATTCAAACAAAGGCCAACGCAAAGGCGAGCGACTGGGCTCCCTTTTGGCCCCCCTTTGGCGGTGGCGGTCGGCCGTCTCCCTCCCACTCACTGGCCACCGGCCACAACTTCTGCAAATAGACTTTTTGCCGCCATCTCGCCGTCCCACTCCCACTCCCACTCACACCCTAAGGGATCAGGGGCGTAGTAATTATTACCCCTTTTCATCAAGTGATTATATAAACTAAGAGATAATTTAAATAATTTAATAATAATTATAATTACAATAATAATAAATAAATGGAAAGCAGAAAATAATTACTTACTTATTGGAAATGATATAATAAATATATAATATCATTTCGCCTTATAGAATCTATTATGTTTACATTATTTATTACTATTATAATATAATATCTTTGTACTTGAAGCTATATTCCTGGTATAAAAGTTTTAAGCTCAGTTCAGCTTCTAAAATTTGAAAACTTACTGTGCCTACGCCCATGTCCTGGGTTTCTTGTTGAAAAAAAGTACAAAGAAAATAAAAACAATATCAGTTTTATCCCCTCATTGTTGTTTATTTGGAATTGAACTTAATTTGGACATGATAAGTTGCTCTTTCTGTCGGCGGCCAGGCGGTGGCCTTTCAAGTGGGATTTCAGAATCCAAAAGGGCTCAGATCAGAGTTTCAAATAGGAAATTATTTTGCTAATAAATAAGAAAAGAAAACTTTTAAGAGCCTATAGAAAATGTAGTATATATTATAATTATTATATTCCATCATAGAAAAAGTATCGCCTATTTTGAATAACCTGTCCAACTCCTCTCTCCCCTTTTTCTTTACCTTTTTCAAGCCACACGCAGTTGTGTTCACAGCAAAAGTGTCTTAAATTGCATACCCCAGCACATGAAAAACAAGCAATTTAGGGCAATTTCGATTAAAATCAATATTTACAAGGCGAAGAAAGAGGCGAAGCCTGAAGACCCAAGCTCCAAAGTCACGAGATTCTCCGAAGAGCCGGCGGAGAGCGGGGAAGCTGTGTTGCAGTGCGCCAAAATTACAAATTTAAACATGAAAAGTTATAAATAATGCGACGATGATGGGCCCACATTTAAGTGAAGGGGAGGCACTAAGAAAAATTAGTTTAGCTCTTACGAAATATTAAAAAATAATACTTTGAATGTTATGCAAATAAGTATATTTAGGAAATATTTATACTTTATAGTTAAGTCTTTATATTTTATATGGAATATATTTAAAGTGTCTATAAAATATTATTAATATTTTTGCAGTGCCTTGGTTATAGGGCCTGAGTCGCTACCCAAGTCAAAGTCAGTATCCAGAGTCGAGACACGAGACTGGAGACTGGAGACTGCCGGGTCGAGAGCCCCGAAGGCGGAAGACCCTATCCCGATTCTCGAAGCCTCTGCTCTGCTAAAGAGCTGCTGATGTGGCCATCCCGAACCCCATCCCGAGCCCCATCCCTCACTCCATTCTGGACTAGCCCTGGTGTGGTTGGTTTGCTTTGGTAATCACCTTTTGTTATAAAGACTGTAATTAGGGCTTCATTAAAAGGGTGGTCCGAGCTTGTCTTCGCCTGGCAGCCCCGGGAACGAACGTTGATTGAAAACGCTCTCCAGATCCCGGAGAGAGTCGGGAGGGGAGCCTGGAATGTAGCGCCGATCAACAAGCGGGCCACGCCCACCGCGCACGCCTCATAAATAAAGTGAAATGTGCGTGCGTGCGATCGCCAACGAGGGGGAAACACAGTGGTTCTAAGCCTAATCGAATTATGTATATTAAAAATGGATTAATACCAAGCAAAGCTTGGGTTTTGAGGGTCTTAAAGATACCATAATTGGGAGCTTTAAATATTAAACATAAAATATGTAAAGATCTCTAAAGAAAGATACGTTTTGTAATATATATTCCTGGTTTAAAATAAGGATATCTATATTTCTGTTCTAAAATCCTGTCTAAAAAGGATTTACTTAACCCACTGTTGTGCCCATCCTGGCGAAAAAACAAATAGGGATCCCTGCATAATTACAGTCCACGCCAAAGTGTTCCTTTATGGAGGGGCGGACACTTGCAGCGCAGTTTATTCACCTGCCAGGTGGACGAAACTTTTGCCCACTGTGCTGGGCAGGCACCACTGTGCCAGCGGACCCACCGCACGCTCTTGGAGGAGATTTCACGCCTCGCAGCTATTTTGCAAGTCGAAATCCATCTGGGGACTCGGTGCTCCGCCAACAATAATTAAAATGCCATCAATGCACCTGACGCACTCTCCCCCGGGCCCCTATGTACCTGTTCCTCTTCATTTTCCTTCATTTTCTACCTGGATTGATCGCTTGATCCGCAGCGATAAGAAGTGGAATAAGAAAATGTCACCAGAAGTCGGGAAACTCAATGAACATATGATTTATAAACACGGCCAGAGGTCGCTGACAGGCCGCAGGTTTACATCGTGACCAACTGTTTCCACCGGAGCAGCGATCCCACCGATCCCACCGATCCCGCCCTCATCCAGCTGGCTCAGCTCCTCTCCTTATCGGTCGGGACATGCGATAAGAATGTCATCCGTCTTCCCAACTCGAACATGGTCCCTGCCAGTGTCCCTTTTAGCCATTTATTTGGACCCTCTTTTCCCTGTTGTCAACGCAGTTTCTCCTCTCGACTTGATCAATGTCTCCTTGGGTCTTTCTGGGGGAGACCCAGTGAGGCAGGGAGCTAGGAGAGAACCTGTCTCGGGTTATTCGAAAACTATAATATTTGTGTGGGCAACGAAACTTCTATTTTAAAGTTTACTTATATTTTAATTTTAAAGGGTTCACTAACTCAATTACATGTAATTTAACGCAAGAATGTAATTATAGCTATTTTAATATATTTAATCGCTCTTTTTAATACAATATATCGCTTAAAATTTATAATTGTGTGGTTTTGTAATAAACTAATAATTTGTATAACAATATTTCTGACTCCCCAGAGGATTTTTTAGGGTATTTTACCTTCAGCGACTGCTGTCGCCTCATTAATTACTTAAAATATATAATCGCTGCTTTATATACTTATAAACCATAACCTAGAATTTATTTTAAAACTATTAAGGGTCTTGGCGGATTTTCCAAAAGTATAACCTGTTTTAAGGCTATATTAATCGTAATTAATTAATAAAAATTTAAATTCTCTTCCTTTAATGCTAAATATTGCAGAATCGACAATTGTTCAATATCCAGCTGAAGCTATACTAATATTTAAATATAATCCAGATTCCTTACTGATTTCTTCCAGTGTATGGCTCGTTTTATTCCATTCAGAGACTGTTGTGACCGCATCAATAGTTTGAACTGCATAGTCGATGCTTTTAATGCTAAATAAAGTTAACAATTGGTAATTGTTTGATTTTCAGCAAGAGCTAGGAATATATTTTAATATAATCCAGATTCTTTGGTGATTTCTCCCAGTGCATTGCCTGTTTTATTCCATTCAGCGACTGTTGTGACCGCATCAATTGTCCGCAAACAATGAGTGTACGCGTGTTATCGATGCGTTGCCCAACCAATTTCCACCTTTTTCACTTTTCTGGCCTTTGTCAGCTCATTACGGCTGCTGTTTTTTTTTATTCCCTGTTTTTTATGTTGTATTTTTATTTTGTTTTCTTCTTTTTGACTTGTATTTCCCTCTCTGTGTTTGCTTTGGCTGGATCGCCGCGGGTTGTCCGCCGGCGACGCCGCCACCGTCGCCGCTGACCTGCCGTTAACCCATTGAGTGGCGCCCGGCCAAGAGTTGCTGACCCAAACTTGATCGAGAACGTAGCACTGAGAAAAAGTATACTATTCATATATAATACCTTTTTTTATTAAGCGAAAAAGAAGGTTAAAAGAGGCATAAGCAAGCTTTAATATATATCGTTTTTAGAGAGGCTTACTTCATTGAATTCCACCCAAGTTCCTTGTACTTTTTCCAGTGCCTAAAATTCTTGGGGCCTGGCCCCAACAATGTGTCATTTTAATGCTGGCCAGAATGATTTTTATTGTGCTCATTTGGGCTGTTCGGTTACACTTGGGAGGGAGTCGTAAACATTTATTAGTTACGGCTCATTCCGAAGGCGAATAAACAAACAAACAAACAAATAAACGCCCAGAACGAGACGGTAGAGGGGTCTCTGATCGCTGATCCGAGATCTGAGATCGAAGATGGGCTACAGCCACCTGCCGATCGGACATCCTTTCACTTTTAATGAACCTAATGAACAGCCGCATAAATCATCGCCGCGCGAGGGGAACCCACAAATGTCGAAGGTTTGTCGCGCTCATTAAATGCAAACACGGCCACGCCCATATTTCAGGCCCAAACACTTTACTCTACAGGAATACGTATATATATCTCTATATATGTGTGGGTCTGCCATTAATCTATTGGCTTATGACCGTTGGAAATTAACTTGCCACATCGTTTGTTTGTCTTTTCCAGCATTTTATGGCTCCTGTTGGTGTCTCTCCTGCGGTGGCAGCAGGTGGAAAATAAGGCAAGGATAACCTCAAAGCATATTCCTTAAGGGTATATTAATTATATTACAAAATAGTTTAATAAATAGTTATTTATATGAAATATTGCATGTTACATCCCTGGGCTTATCCCCTCCCTAACATAGTTTTCCTTTGTTTCCCACTATTGTTATTATTATTATTATTTACTTTTATTTATTAGAACAGCTGTGTGGCGAAAAAGAAGAAAAAAACAATGCAGAAAAGTGGCAAAAACTCGAGTGGCTATGCAATTGTGTTCTCGGTAGGCGGCGGCACTCTGCTACTTATCGGCCTCGTTAATCGTCATCGCTATCGCAGGACCATCTCCGCCTGCTTCAGCTTCCCTGTGTTATCGCGATGGCGACCTTCGGGTTTTGGGTTGCCATCAAAACGATGTCAAGAAGTGAGAAATGCCCAGCGATCCGACACGCGATTGCAGGAGGAGTAGTATAGCATTTTGGGTTGCATTTTCCTCACAGTTACGGTTACGGGTTCCGGTTTTCCCCCCCAACCCCAACAATCCGAAGTGAAATATTTCCAGGGGCTGCTAATGCAGTTTCCATAAATATTTATCGGCGATTATGCTCGTATTACGACGCGAAATCACGATATTGCGATGAGCAGGGAAACATCTGTTCGCAGGAATACACTGATCAAAGGAGAGAAATCGGCGAATGAAATGAATAATAATAATTATAATAATACAAATAATAAAATAAATATTAATACAAATAATAAAACAAATAATAATACAAATAACAAAATACATAAACATTAAATAAATCAATAAATATATAATAAAATATGCAAACTTTACAACACTTACCGCAATTAGCGCTTACTTTGCTTTAGAATTCGGAATACATTTTAGCCAAAAATTATGAAAACACACATTGAATAATGGCTGAGAATTTAACAAGAGCTTGAATACTTTTTGTTCCTTAAGGAATATAATTTATTATATTATGTTTTTCATTTATATTTACTTATTAAATATTATGACTAGTCCCATTATTTTCCCCCAGTGCCGTATCTATATTCTGGACAATGTCGCTTGCGATTGCCTTATTTGGTCAGTTGACAATGTTGGCCAAGTTGAGTTGTAGCCGGGCGCAAAGAACCATGTTGTTCCGATCCGCTTTTTATCCTTACCCTCCTGCTCCTGCTCCTGCTCCTGTGACTGCTCCTGCTCCTGTTACCCTTTCGGAGCCACCCATGCCTTTTCCCCTTCCCCGGCCACTCATTTCCCAGGCCACATTCCCTGTGCCTGCTATTGTTATTGTTATTGCTGTTGTTCCTGGCTTGTTTCTGGCCGCTGTTGTTGTTTTGTTGTCGTGTTCAGAGGCCGTAATACTATAGCGTTAGTGTACCAGGCGTATTTGTTTGTTTTATGACCGCATAAAATTTAATGCCGCATAAACTTATCGCCTAACGAGCTCTCAATGGGCGCAAAAAAGGAGAGCTACACCGGTGGAAAAGTTACAAGGAGATTGGATTTAAATGGCATTTAAAATATATTTATAATTAAATAATATAATATATGTATATTATTGCACTTCTTTTATTTCCGTGTAGAAAGAAGCTGTGGCCCCAGGCACGTCGCCCGATTTGTGAGCAATTTTAATTTGCCTTGCATTTTCACTGCTTCGCAGCTATTTTCAGTCTGCGTCTTTCACATATTTTGTAGTCTTTTTTGCCGACTCTGGTAATTTGAGCGTAATTCACGTAAGCGGTGAATTCTTTAAGGACCAGAGGCGTCCTCTTAAAAGGGACTCGAGTCCTTGACTAATAAAAATATATCGAAAATGAACTGCTAAGTAGGTAAAAGATATTTCCAGTTGGGACACAGGCTTACAAATTAATAGAATTGATCTTTAATTCAATATATCAATCGTACTTTTGATACAGGTTTAAAATAGGTGATGCTTGAATGATATGAATAAACTAGATCTTTGTTTTGGGTCTATAGTTGTTCCAGCATTCTATAAAATCAGTGCCAGAGCTGTAATATCTCCTTAATGTCTGATATATTCACCAATCTTTATTTACTCATCGGTTTGCTATTTTTATAACCCGTTCTTTATGGCAAACTGCTGACGGGATGTACGTAAGTATGTACATTTCTCTCATTGGCTTCGATTAGCATCCACGCCTCTGATCGCGGCGATAAGCTGGCAGTCAATTTGCTTGACACCTCACGTTCATCAATGAATTGCAGGCAACGGCAACTGCAACTTGGCTGCCTCTCGGTTCTCGGATCTCAGATCTCTCACTCAGCGGTTCGTCAGGGTTTTTGCTTGGGGCTGCTGCCCAGTTTTTTATCCTTTTTTGTCGCCGTCGACGACGAATCAATCTGTAAATGTGTGTGCGTAATTATTCCAGCAATTTGTTGCTGCGCCAATTGCCGCCTGCATTCCACAAAGTCCCCGAGTCCCCACGTCCCCAAGTCACCACGTCCCCAGTGCCAGTACCCCCTTTCGCTCATCGCTCTGCGCCCGGCTGATGACAAATAATTATGTTAAGTTGCATGTAATTGGCAATCCGCGCCACTCGATCCAGAACTTGGCTACAGTGTCATTAAAAATGATGTTACATTATTAAAAATATTAAGTTGTGTGTAAAATATGAAATAGAAATTTATAAATAAATAAAAAGTCCTTCTAAATCTTAAATATTTTTGATTTATCAATTACAATACAAGGAGCTCACACACTTGGCAGCCTCAGTGTATTTAGAGAAATGCCGACTGTCTTCTGCCTCCGTTTTCCTTGGTGTCTTCTTATTTCTTCGTTTTTCATGCAATTTTCCATGGACTCCTGCACTGTGCTGAAATGTGCACAAAATTTATTGCCGGCAATTTGGTTGCATGTCATTCCAGCGGCGACTGCGACGTGGCAATAATTAAAAGCGGAAATGCGCTGATGAATGGGGCGCAAGATCTGCAAAAAGACAAAAACCTAAAAAAGAGAGAACAACAAAGAGTATACAGAAGAGATCTGTGAAGAAAGGGGAAAAGGCTGGCCTAGAAGTCCTGCCCGGAGGCGTGTCATCTTCAAAAAGCCATTATGTCAAGGGGCAGCCCCTAATGGGGCGTTATCCATCAAGAGATCTTTTGGTTCTGGTTCTGCGATCTGGGATCTCTTTCCTAGGCTCCTCTAAATGTTCCTCAAAAATCAATTGCTTTGTTAATTGATGGTGGGCCATGCATCAAAATAGCACCTGGTGGCGGATCACAAATACAGGTAGCCATCTGGGAAGATCGTTTTTGTGTTTTTGTTGTGTTTGGGGGGCACGCGCGACTCATTTATCTTGCGGCCAAAGTCGGGATCAGCGGAACGAACTGCGGTTATTGCCGGGGCGATCGAATTGACATATTGGCAACGCCCTCATTAGGTCGCCTCAATCGATCCCCAGAAAAGCCAAAAAAGCCCAAAGAGGTCACAGACCCACGGCGATCGCAGTCCAAGACACAAGTCCCCATTCCATTCAGCGATGATTTATGCAGATATTACTACAAACAATATATTCTTACACTGCGAAAGGGGTATCTATCACTTGTTTACATATAATAATAATAATATATATATTATATAGAAACTAGATAATATGTTTAAATATTATTTATTAAATAACCTACTAACCTACTATTATTCAAGCTCGAAATAAATCATTTCTCAGTAGCTTTTTTCTCTCTGTGTGTAAAAGAACCCCCCTGGCGATCGGATTGGATCGCCACGAATCGCATCGCATCGCATCGCATCGTCTGTGAGCTGCGACGAATTAAACTAAACGGCAACACGATCCATAAAGATAATCTTTATATCTGTCCTTAGTGACTGGCGACTGTTGTCTTAGGCAAACGCTCTTGTTGTGCAGATTTAATGCCGCATTTTATGGGTGAAACGGGCGCCATCTCGGGGAGATCGGAATTGGGTTCAGAATCGGACAGAATCGGGGGGCACGGCGGTGTTGACCATAAACTTTTAATTATGCCCCATAAAATCGGTGGATGAAGTCATAAAATCCCAAACAGAATTGAGTTGTTGTGCGAGTCGTTGTGTGATCAGTGGGGCGAATGGGTGGGCACCTCTAAACGCTCTAAGCATTCAGAAAATGTCCATTAAATTGGCAATAATTGAAAATACAGCGATCTATAGCCTGGGGATGGGCTTAATGAGGCAAAACAATCGAGTCCCAGAGCGATCCCAATCCGGACTCGGATCCAGATCCTCCTTCTCCTAAATATATAATATTCCCCTTGCGGTTTCATTTAAATTTAACGATGTTTTCATTGTGTGTTTATCCATAAACTCTGCGTTTAAGGAATTTATTTGTATATCACAAAAAGGTATTTAGTTGTTTTATTCTCTGTTTTCAGGGATTTTATTATAAATTATTTTCCCAAGGCTACCCTCTCCCGGTGGCTGTCTGCCTGCGTATCTTTTATGTAGTTGAGTGCATTTGCCAAAACTTTATGCGATTACAAACAAGCTTCTTCGCTGAAGCTAAATTGAAACAGTCCCGAGAAATTCAAGCGTTAAAACCGAGCTGAAGTCACCACAAAAAAATAAAAAAGAAACAAAAAACAGCCAAGAAGAGCGGCTTGGGCAGGTGCCGCCGCGTTCTTTTCTTTGGTAAATGAAATGAACAAAGGTAAACCTTTTCTGCACTGAAAAACAAATTATTAATTGTAAGAAAATATAAATTTTCTATTAAGAAATTATTTAGTAAGAAATATTTCCCAAAAAAACAGAGGAATTCAAAACAAAACAGATTCAGCCCTTTAACTGGGCACACTTTCTTAAATGTTCTTAACTTTATCATTTGTTGTTTTTCTTTTAGTGCATAAAACAAAAGCTGGCCCAAAGTCTTGTTATCATTTTAATCCGCAGTTGCAAAAACAAAATTAAAAAAAAAAAGAAACGAAGCTAAGTTTTGCAAGCCGACGTTTGTTACCCTTGTCTATATAAATATAGAATCAAATATATATATTAAAATATATACAATATAATAAACAATTTTTGTGTGAAAATCAAAGCTTAAAGAATTCATAACTAAGCCAAAAAACCATTAGTACGCATTTTGTTTCAACCCAACCAAAGATAGATCGACTCGCCTGTTAATGCTGATCAAGAATATATATGATTTATATAGCTTCTTTACTGCTCAGCAAGCTTCAATCTAAAATCATGATACCCTACAAAAAAGGGTATAGAAAGGCAAAGAAAAAAGGGTAAGGCGCGGGGATTTTGGAACCCGAGCGAACGAGCGTTTCCCTTGAATGAAACCCGAAACCGGAGCAGGATTCCGATTCCGATTCCGATCCTGATCCTACCGATTTTTCGTTTCGCCTGTGTGTTGCCTCAAGCGTGAAAATACCGCGAAATTCTCTTTTGTCCCGATCCCAAGTTCTTTTCTTTCATTTTCAACTCGCTTTTGTGGCTCCGTTTTCCGCCAGTTTTTGGCTTATTAAGCCGCGCGCCGCCGTGCTGGAAATTATATAAAAATGTAAACAAAAAATAAGCGTTAACATGGCAACAATGATGTCCCGCTGCGACATTGAAGTATGGTTATTATACATTTTTATGACACTGTCCCAGGTTCTTTGACTTCTCGAGTTCTCGAGGGAGTGTGTGTTAGGCGTTCGTGGCTAATTATCAGAGGAGGAGCCTCGACTTTGACAATCTGACCAAGATGAACCGTAGGAATTTGGTTAACTGATGGGATAAATATATATTGTATTATTATTGTATTATATTATGTATATATTGCTGAAATCTTGCCGTAAAGCTGCTTATGAAGTATGAATGTAGGAATTATATTCATCAGTAGCCTCAAAACCATTAGTTGGTAATCCAAAGGCAATGCAAGCTGCTACTGCACATGCTCCTTGTGCGCTTCCTTCTAAAAAACAATTAAATAAAAATATATAAAAACTACAAAATTCACACCCCACCTTAGCTTAATATTCACCCATCCCTCAACCTTAATTAACACTCCTGAAGAGCTCTCTTTCCACCAATTATTCGCAGGACCTTCCTTCCACAGTCACTAATTGCGAAGGAATAAGCGGGTGAGGTGAAGTGTCGGGAAAAAGCGCAACCTCATAAACAGTTAAATATGAGAGCGAGCATCAACAGCTCTGGCAATCCAATCAGAGATTAAAAAGCCGCCCGCAGAGACAACGCCCTCGTCCATCCTTCCTTCCTTCCTGTCGGATATATCCGAACATCCGCCCTCCCCTTCGGGGCCGTTGTGTCAAAATGCAAAATTCAATTGCTTAGCCCTTTGTCGGGGAAATTGACATAAAAATCCATTTGTCAGCCCCTTCAGATTAAAATCAAGGATTTAAAGTGTAATTTGATTCACGGATGATGCAAGGACGCGTGCGTTCCAAGTGGAAGTGGAAGTGGAAGTGGAAGTGGATGTGGAGTGATCAAAAGAGCAAAGCGTGACCCCAGAAAAAATCACACAACACAGGCGGAGGCAGGAAAAGGACCAAGGGCGAAGGACGAAGGCGGATGGAGGACAACAGCAATAAATGACAACAAACACACCCCTCCTGAGGGTCGGGGGTGTGGGCACCAGCAACGGAAGAGTGATTTTAACGCTACTCCTGCGGCAGCAGGAGCAGGACGAACAGCAGCAGGGTGCCCTCGAGCACTGAGAGAATAATAAGAAAGTGCGTCTCAAAATATATTAAAACTGGCCAAAAAGCGGTCTAAATGCTGCCTTGCCTTGGTTGTGACACCTTTATATTATGCTTTATTACATTTAATATTAACAAATTAAATGATATAAATATTATATTATTTATAATATAAACCGTGTACTAAATACCTTTTTCTGTGAGTGCACTCCCTCTCCTCAGCCCCTTGATTCTCTCGAGTGCTATTTTATGCTGAAGTGTGCCAGACGCACTGAACCAGTCGCTGCTCCTGCTCCTGCTCCTGTTTCTCGATGGGATGTTTTGGCCAGGATGTGCTCCCTGGTGAGGATGCCACCGCGACGGCGCCACCAGCCGAGTGGTTGGCGTACATGGAATGTGCTGTGCAACCGGTTGAGTCCATTAATCATTTTCTAATTTGTGGAATGCGACCAACGAGAGAGCCCAACTGAGGGGGAGTAATCGCATCCAAAATTATTTCCATGAGAGGGGAGAATCATCCCCCTGCGCCAAGGAAAACACGAGGAGGAAAACGAGGAAGGAAGTTTGGACACTGAAAATGAAATTTTCACATCTGTAATTTGTTAAGTGCGTTTGTTATTCCACCGAATTATTTCACTTTTATGGGTTAAGTGCTTTTTGAGTTACGACGGAGCCCAGTACCAGGTCCTTGGGGTTACTTCCGAGGACTTTGAGGACTTCGAGGACTCCGAGGGTTCCTCAGGCATTCCCAGACGGTTGACATTAATTAGTTGTCTGGGAATTGGCTGAGAGAGACTCCAAAACAGAGAACGGAGAGTGGGAGTGGATCTAATGCAATTAGAGATTCATTTAGAGAGTTTTTCCTGGAAAAGACAGATAGCAAGGGGTCTTTGGAAAAGGATTTAAGGCTCTCTCTTCCGCTGGGAAATTAACTAAATAATTCTTAAGAATTCTCTGGAACTTTTTCTTATATACTTAAAATAGGTTTCAAGCCTTAAGAAAGATATCTTTTTAAATGCATCAGATATCTCCAAGTGACTCCTGAAGAAACCTCTCTCCGATCATCCTGCCATATGGCCAGGCATTCGTACTTCCTAAAATCCCCCACATACCTTCCCCTTTCTCTTCGAATTTGTAGATCTGCAAACCAGAATCAACATCATTATCGATGTAAGAGGAAGCCACGGGATGCTCGGATGAAGCTGTCATCATCGATCACAACATTTCCAAGGCCCGAGGATGGAAATCAGACAACTGTAAACTAATGACATTTGCCGGGGTCTGGTCCTTGGTCCTTGTATACTTGAATCCTCTTACAAATGAGACGGGGAACCACCACCAGCAGTAACCAGCGACTGAAGGGTGGTTCCACTCCCAAGCCCATCCTAACCAGCAGCCAGCAGCATCCTCCACTCGACTCTCGACAGTCATTTGTTTGTTTTCGAGTGCCGCCTGTCCAAATATGCGGCAGCTTGTAACAATTACCAAATGACACCCTCGACACCCCTGGCACCCTTGACACCCTCGACGGCAATCGGAAATGGACAATTCCCGGGCAGAGTTAAGTAAATCCACTTGTCGCAGAATCAATGGCAATATTTTCACCATTAGTTGATGTCGTCGTTGCCGAAAATGAAGTAATCAGGCGACGAGCTCAACTTAAAATTCAGTTTGAGGGCAGAGTTTATGAGCTGGAAGAGGCATGCATGGGTTAATCCGACTGAGATTGGATGGGGTTAAGGGTTTCTACTAACAAAAGTCCCTTAGAACTTGGTGGGTTTTACCCTTGACTGAAAAACCCTTAAAAGAGGTATTTGTTGGAATAACTTTTGGTAGTAACTAGTAAAGGCAGGCTTTAATATTTTGAAATCTTAAATAAATACATTTAAAATCTTAAAGCTCAACATGTACAAAATGGTATTTCCAAACACACAAAAAACACACAATAAAAGTTCCCATAGATCTCGTTGATGGGCAGCTGTTTTAAAGAAGCTTTTCGCTTTTCCCTCCCAAACAAGAAATTATGAAAAACCGACGACATCTGCTGCTGCTTCAGTTTCTATATCTGTTTTAGTTTCTGCATCAGACCCTGTCCGGGGGAAGTCAATATGATTTGTGATTTACAACAGGTTTCAATTAACCAAAAGAAGCCCCCAATGATATTTAATTTTGCATTCTGTGGGTGGAGGCGACGCCGATGGAGACGAGGCAGCTGAGAGGCGTTGACAGGGACATAAATAAGCGGCGGTTAAGTATCGTGTAATGTTAGACGAATAGTTTTCGGTTTGTCGTGTAACTGTAAGTGGAGAAGTCGCCCCCGAAAAGAAATATATGTATATATACATGCAGCACGCCTCCCAGCGATCCCAGGGGTAAACAGCCGCCGAAACATGTTGCATGTTGCATATTGCTGCTGCTGCAGTTGCAACTAATTGAGGACAAGGCGGCAACGCTGGCGGCATAAATTAGAGACAATGCTTCGTCTAAGTGAATTGACTTGGAGGCGGGGTACTTTCCATATTCGAGTATTTTGATATCAAACCAGAGATGTGAAAATATCGGAAGAAATTATATTTTATACAGACAAAAATTGCTTTTCAAATATAAAGATTTGATTATTATTTCGTAAACATAGGAAGACAATTAATTAAGCAAGTCTTAACGACGTAAAATATAAATTAAAGCCTAGAAATGTCAATTTCAATTGCTTATCAATAAGTAACGACAACTTTACACTGTTGAATATCCTTTCTAGTTGGGAAATATGGTTAATATCTCATAATGTTGCTTATACTTAGAATAGTTAATAAATCAAATAAAAACGAAACAATTTAAAATAATAAATACCTAAAAATGAACTTTATAATTCAAATACATATAAAATATCGAATAATAAATAAACAAATACCCGAAAATTAATTTAATAATTACAATAAATACTAAAAATCAAGTAATTTATATATATTTAAATTTGTTTTAACTCTATTATCCATATGCTATTAATAAATCGATCTTGTCTGCCATCGCCAGCATTGGCATTGGCGCCTTGATGGATTGTCAAATTGTGCACACCGGCAGACCGGCGACTGCAGCAGCGTGGCGACATCATTCAATTAAAAATGCATCCCCATCCTTCATGCTGTCCCCCTTTGGGTCTCCCTTTGCCTCTCCCTTTCCCTCTCCCTTTCGGTGATGTAATCTCCGGGCTCATTAAATTCAAATGGAATTTGTTCGAAGGCAAAACTTAATCCGCTCGTAAACATCGACTCCCCCAATCCAGCCTCTTCGGTGGCCCCCTTTACCTTCCCCCCTGCCTTCTGTCGCATGGCCCCAAGCATAAATCAGCTGTAGCTAACCCAAGGATTTTCCAGGCTCAACCCGAGTCTATATTCCAGCTACACTTGGCGAAAATATTCATTGAATGGTAATTATTATTCGCTGTTAATACAGGGTTTTACTTAGGAGTTGGATATACCCTTAAAGCTTGGAAATAAATTATTAAGCAGCAATTTAATACAACATTACCCACAATCTTAAAGTATTAATTGCT
>JAEIIH010017974.1:0-10857 GCA_018904745.1 Drosophila orosa | reverse complement strand
GAATAAAAAGTGAAAAAAACAATAGCTTTCAATGAAAAATACTTCACACCGAGTAGTACAGATTTCAAGACAAAGTACTCCCAGTCTGTAAGTGCAGAAAATTGTATATAAAAATTACAATTTATATTCTAAATTTTAGATCAGCGAAGGGTACGCCGTGGCTCCAATTTACTCACGTTGCTCAACCCGTTATCTTTTTTTGGAGGCAGCTGGCCTAACTGCTGCTCAAACCGTTATATCTCGTGCCCTCCTCTGTTTTATATCATTAATACGTGTATAAACATTAATGTTTAATGATTAAATAAACAAAAAAGTGCTTGCAAATTGCACTTTTGATAACATTTAAAACTTTTTTTTTTAATTGTATAAAATAACTTTATTTTAGGGTTTACGTTGTAGGGTCAATTTTCATTACATTTACTTGCTTTATATTTAACGTTTTACGTTTTCCTGTACCGTAACGGATCAGACCTATGAAACTTTCATATATGTATGTTTGTCCAATTTTCGTAAAGTTAATCATACAAATTGCGCATAAATATGTGGAAAAACAGCGAAGTTATCATTTTTACATACTAAAGAGAATAGAAAGAAGGCTATCTGCAAAATTTCCTTCAGAAAGCATCCAAATTGAGAAACTAATTTGCGTAGAAACGGACAGGCGGACTTTCGGATTCAGAAAGAAAATGAAAATATATATTGCATTTTATACTTCCGGTCAAAATTAGAATAAATTGCAAGGGTATAAGAAAAGTTAAATATAAATATTATATAAAATATAAAATTAAAACGTGATATTTGTACCAACTTAAAATGAGAATAGAAAGGGAAAAAACGAATGTGAAATGACAACCTTTGATAAATGAAACCAAAAAAAAAAAAAAAAGATGGAGAACCATCGATGCATCGATGTTTTTAACATTTTTAGAAACATCGATATTTAGGTGCGACTATCGATGATTTTATAATATCAACAAATAAGTAAAATAAACTATAAAACCTCTTTATTTATGTTTTTCCTTTTTTTTATTTATATTATAGCAAAAAAAGACATTTTCCTTGTTTTTAAAATATCGAGTTTTTTTTTATAAACTTCGAAAAATATCGATGACTGATCGCGAACATTGATGTAAGACTGAGACTCATTAATTCATTGGCAAATTCATAAAACTGCATAATAACTTGTGTCTAACTCCATTTAAAATTTAAGTAACTTAAAGAAGCAAACATCGAATAAATAACCTGTGCCGTTAAAGCCGAGCCACTGAGTCCCTTGTCCAAGCCCCAGAGCACGCAATGCATGTGAAACGGTTTGCTCTGAAGAGAAGCCTTCGCCAAGTGGCGGATATGTTTGTTCGCTCCATGTTTGTGGATTTGTTGATGTTGTTGTTGTGTTGTCTTACCCGTGATGTTCTCGTGTTTGCTGTTCTAATTGTTGTTGTTACTGCACCCCAATGCAAAGGCTTTTAAAATAGTTGTAAGAAGGAAGTCCACGGAAGAGGAAGTAGGTGGGTGAATTGAAACGAATCTAATACCTGGTCTTTCGCTTCTCGTTTGCAGTATGGAGGAGTACGAACGTCGGAGAAGACGGGAACGCGAGAAGATCGAGCGTCAGCAGGGCATCCAGATCGATGATCGGGAGGTTAGTCTCTTCGGGGAGCCGCGCCGGCTGACGGAGGGCGATGCGGAGATCACCGCCGCACTGGGCGTGTTCAGTGACGCGCGGGTGTATATCAACCAGTCGACGGTGGGCATCAGTCGGCATCCGCCTGGCGCCGGCAATCCGCGCCTGCAGGCGCCGCTGTCGCTTCCGCAAGCCAAGTCCCTGGGCCACTCTCCCTCCTCCAGCGCCGCCGTTGGCTCCTCAGCTCCTCTTGGTTCCGCATCCGCCTCTGCCTCAGCATCCGCGACCTCCTCGTTGCACGGCCAGCCGCAGCAGCAGCAGCAGCCACACTACCAGCAACAGCAGCGCCCGTCGACGTATCTGAAGCAGGCGGACAACAAGCCGCCGTACAACGGACGCGGCGGCTATCCTGGCCAGCCCATGAAGAACGATATTCCATCGAGTAGTGGCATGGCCCCGCCCCGCGGTCCGCCAAGATCCAGCTCCGGTACCAGCAACAGCAACTCGACCAGCGCCACAAACAATGCCAGCAGCGGCGGAGCCACGGGCAGCACGCCCGCCACCCTGGGACCGCCGCTCTCCTCCCAAATGCCCAACGGTCGGGAGAAGTCCTTTCTTGGCCCACCGGCTCCGGCGCTGCTCAATGGCACTAGCGGTCGGTTTGTGCCGCCGGCGGCTAGCAAGCGGCCTAACAGCGGAGCCGGACTGCAGCAGTTGCCGCCGCCGCAGGAGAAGGACATCAGCAAGATGATAAGCGAGATGACCAACAGCTTCCGAGTGACGACGCCGCTGACCTCGATTGCGGCCACGCCGCACGCGCCCACGCGCGAGAACTACAACCTGAAGGGGCCCAACAAAAACAAGTACGCCATCGATATGATCGGCTCCCCGCCATCCGCCCAGCCCTCGTCGTTGATGACGCCACTCCTCTTCCCGCCAATCGCGCCCATCGCCTCGCCCATTGCCCCGCTGCTGACAACACCGCCGCAGGCCAGCCAGTTGCCCCTGGACATTATGGCCAGCTCCGGTGGGACGACGACGGGGGTAACGCCCCTCCTGCAACTGCCACCCACTCCGCCCAAGGCCGCGTCCGTTTGCAATTCTCCGCCAGCGGCCAAGCCGCTGAAATCGGAGAAAAATCACTCGCTGGAGAAGCAAGACTCTTGGTAAGTGTAGGAAGATGTGCATCCATTAAAGTACATCATAATACATTCTTTCTTTTCCCTTGCAGCCTTGAAAACGATCTGGAGCTTTCCGAGTCGGATGATGACCGCAAGAAGGAAAGGTGAGCCTTATTTGCAACAACTTTCCCGGCACCTAGATACCTAATAAAATCCCTCAATCTCTTCCAGCCGATCGGCGGGCAACAGCAGCAATAGCTCCGAGTCGGACTCTAGCGAGTCGGGCAGTGAGTCGAGCATCAAGAACGAAATGCACCATCATCCCAACCATCACCAGCCACAGCATCAGCAGCCAACCCTCCAGCAGCAGCAGCAGCAGCTCCTCCAGCAGCAGCAGCATCGGCCACAGCAGCCACTGACGACGTCCAACGGGAGCCAGAACAAGAACAAGTACAGGCACGAGATCATTGCCAGGGGCAGCAACACGATCAGCGGGTTGCTCAATTCCAGCGGATTCGGAAGTGCCGGCTCTGGAGGCTCCGGTGTGAACTCCACAGGTGGAGCCGGAGGCGGTGGTGGTGGTGGTGGCAGCGCGTCGGCGGGCGGCACTCTGAGTAGCAGCAGTGGCAGCTCCTCGAACAAGACGCCATCGCCAACGGAGAGCAACAAGTGGACCCTGAGCCGATTCTTCCACAAGCCCGCCAACCAAACGAACTCATCGGAGAACGTGTCGCCCGGTAACGTGAGCATGAAGGTGCCGGGTATCCTTCCCGGCGGCGCCCAGATCATACCCGAGTCCATTGAGGTGACCACGGCGATTGTGAAGAACGAAAAGATGCTCGTGGACGACCCAATGAACATGGAGGAGGGCGAGGAGGAGGATGACGACGACGAGGAGCAGCAGCAGCTGCGCTATGGAGCTGGTCTCAGTGTCACTCCAGTGGCGCTGAAGGTGAAGAAGGAGGCAATCGACGGGATGGCAATGGACGCAGAGCTTGCCCTGGGGGCCGCAATACCAAAAAACCAAATCAAGCGCGAGTCCGACTCCGCTTTGATTAATCCTCGGCTATCTGATTCCGGTACCAGTGGCAGCGGAAGCGGCTCCTCGAGCGGCAGTAGCAGCAGCTCGGACAGTGCCCCGGGCGGCTCTGAGGTGGTGCCTATGCCGGGTCCCGGCGAAACGCTCCAGTTGCCCGGAGTTCCGGCAGCCATCACAACGGTGATGCGAGTGCCGCCGCCGACGCAGAAGGCCCCGCCCAGCAGCAACAACAGTGTCACTCTGACGCCCATTCTGCCGCTGCCCACATCCCCCAAGCAGCGCCTAAAGAAGCCGCGAAAGAAGAAGCCGGCGACGAGTGCTGCGTCCATCCTGGAATCCAGCGACGACGACGAGCCGACAGCCAAGCACCCCAGCATCCTGGAGAACTCATCGCAGTCGCAGGCCATGGCGGCGGCAGGGCCAGTGAAAAAGGGACGTGGCCGACCACGAAAGCAGCAGCAGCAGAGCGGAGGCAGTGGCAACCTAAGTAGCGCTTCGGCCGGCAGTAGCTCCCAGACCAAAGGACCCACGCTGACTGCCGCCAAGAAGCCGCTGGCCAAGGGCGGTCCCCTGGCCATGAGCAGTGTGCAGCGAAAACGCGACCATTCCAGCCAGAGCAGCTCCAATGGCAACACACCCACCAAGAGGCTGGCCACGCCACACCTGGTGGCCTCTGCCGCATCCCTGCCGCAACCCGGAGCTGACGGCAGCACCAGTAGCTCTGACGAAGACAGCTCATCGAGTGCAGGCACCAGTTCCAAGTCGAGCAGCTCCTCGAGCAGCAGCGACGACACAGAGACGCAGAACACCAACTGCCGCATCGTTAAGCTGAACAAGACGAGCGCCGGCGTGCCGCCAAAGACACTGATGGGCGGAAGTGGCAGTTCGCCGAGCAGTAGCGGCAGCGAGGTGGAGGATCAGGCCAGGATCAGACAGCAGGCCCCAGGAAATGGGCCAGCGTTGGCACAGCAGCAGCCACTGCCGTCGTACAAGCCTCAGGTGATGATGAGTCAGCACAGCCAGCAGCTGAGCAGCTCCGAGTGCTCCTCAAGCAGTGGCGGAGGCGGTGGCGGTGGCGCCAGTAGCAGCAGCAGCGGCGAGGAGGACGAAGCGCGGCGAGAGAAGGAGCGCGAGCGGAAGCCCAAGAGCGACAAGAACAAGATCAGCACGCTGACAAGGATATTCAATCCGAAGGAGGGCGGCGCCAAGAAGCAGGGTCAAGTGGTGATCGTGGACCTGCAGGAGGAGCAGCAGCAGGGCAAGCTTGATCCTCTGGCTCCACCAGCCGGCACGGTGCCTCTGGCCAAGCTCCGCATGACGCCCACCCAGCACCAGCAGCAGTTGGGAGCGGCTCTGGCCTCGCCAGCCAGGACAACGACCCCACACCTCACATCCCTGATCTGCAAGATCGATCTGAGCAAGCTGTCACGAGAGCGCGTCATGCGCCTCAAGAAGGTAACGCCTGCCCAGCAAAACGGCCACCTTACGCCAAAGGATCAGGCCCAAGTAATGGCAGTCCAGGTGCCCAACGGCTATGCCGGCGACACGACGCATCCGAACTCCACGCCCAAGGTCAAGCACGAACATTCGGTGAAGCCGGATCCTGACCTTGACTCCGGATACGAGCCAAAGTTCAAGCCCGGCAACGTCAAGCAGGAGTTCCAGCTGAAGCAGGAGCGCGACCGCGACCGCGACAGGGAGCGCGAAAGGGAACGTGAGCGAGAACGGGAGCGGGAGCGTGAACGTGAGCGGGAGCGGGAGCAACCTCCCGGGCGACGGCGCAAGCGCAGCTCCAGTTCCAGCTCCAGTCCCTACAAGGAGAAGAAGCGGAAAAAGGAGAAGGGAGCCGATCAGCTGCAGATCGGCAAGGAGCTGCTGCCCGTGCCCGTGCTCCTGCCCTCCAACAACCACGAGCGAATGCTGCCCAACCACGACCGCCTCTCTTACGACAAGCTGCAGCTCCTTCACGAGGACGCTGCGGCGGCCGCTGCTGCAGCCGCTGTTACAGCTGGTGTTGTGTCCGCCACCGCGAATGGCAGTCCCAGCAAGAAGCTGCTAGCCATGTCCCCGCTACCGCCCCCGCCAACTACAGCCTCCGTTGCCTCTGCGGCGATGCCCACCACCTGTAATGAGGCAGTACAGACGACGCCGTCGTTGGCCACATCCACGGCGACAACGGCGTCCACAATGACAATGGCAGCCGTTGCTCCGCCGCCCATCACCACGAAGCTTATCTATCGTTCGTACTTTGACCGCGAGGAGGAGCATGCCAGTGATGATATCAGGTAGGAATTGTCACACCGAGTTTATACGTGTTTCTATATTAACCTTTCTCCTGTCTATTTCGAACGCTTTAGAAAAAACAATCAGTTCCTGCAGGAGGCCATCAGTCGGAAACATGCCGCCGACACGGAGCGCGATTCCTTCAACCAGGTAACCCTATATCTGGAGGCCGTTGTGTACTTCCTGCTAACTGCCGACGCCATGGAGCGCTGCAGCTCCGAGACGGCCACCTACACCATGTACAAGGATACGCTGTCGCTAATCAAGTGAGTATAGTGGCTCCAACCACTCTCCTTTGAGGTAGAGCGATCATTAACTACATTTTCCGTACACTTTTAGATTTATCTCCTCGAAGTTTCGTCCGTATCAACAGTCAACGAACGGTCAGCACGAAACGCACAACAAAGTGGCCATACTCAGGTGAGGTCAAGTGACTTTATTAGATCATTTCAAGGTATCTAATTCCAATCTTTTCCTTTTCTCTCATAAAATGCACGAACGAAACAGTTTGCGTTGCCAATCGCTGATATCACTGAAGCTCTACAAGCTGAGGCGGGCAAATTGCCGTGCCATCATTGCCAACCTCACGGATTTCTTTCGCACTGGCCGGGGGGACATTGTCAACGGCAATACGCCGTCCTCCATATCACCGTCGAACTCGGTGGGCTCACAGGTGAGTGCATAGCCTAAACGGCGGTTGATAACATAGACCTGTTGGAAGAACAATCGGGAGTGATTCTTATGGAATTCCTTTCGCGACCACCGACTGTTCTTGCTGGCCTGTTTAATCCTAGAATCAGATGTTTTAACATGGGCTTTTTTGATTCCAACAGGGCTCCGGTTCGAATACGCCGCCAGGCAGGATAGTGCCTCAGGATATACACAACCAGCTGTTCAAGCAGAATGAATATTTAAGTTATGTTAACAGTGCTCACGAGTTGTGGGATCAAGCGGATCGATTGGTGCGCACAGGCAGTCATATAGGTAAGTTCAGCAGAGCAGCAGTAATCTTGAGACCCTACGCGGCTAATATAATATCAAAAGTATCGTATATCCATCGAAATATATCGCATTTAATATTGAAACTTGGATAACTTATTATATATTTAATGTATTTCTCTCTTTTCGACTATATTAATGCGATATATTAAACAAAAGCTCATATATCTTTCTATATCTCAATTCTAATTCCTTTATATTTCTTATTCTAATTTCCACGCAGATTTCTTCCGCGAATTGGACCACGAGAATGGCCCGCTAACGCTGCATAGCACCATGCATGAGGTGTTCCGGTATGTCCAAGCGGGCCTGAAGACGCTCAGGGATGCCGTGTCGCATCCGACGCACCAGTAGCGACAGCGGAATCGAAGACGGAGGCGACGGAAACACCACCAAACGTGTCTAAACAAAAGTCAGGCCAAATTAGCAACTATTATTATATACTACGAGATACTAATTTAGTTAGTCAACAAACGAAACAAAGGAAATCGAAACCAACAACCAACAACCAACCTTCCAACAAAAAACAAAACAAAAAAGGGAAGAGAAAGGGAACCTACATCAACAAACAGAAGCGGAAACACAACAAGAAATGATTTTGTTATTAATTTATATTTCGTATATGTAATATGTATTTTTGATTAATGCACACCAATTACTTATTACTTATTTTCCTTATGCTCAATTTTCGATTGTTTTTAAAGAATGGTAAGCTTTATATTTATGCCTAGTTTTAGTTGATATTACCTACAAATACACACGGAAAACACACACATTACAAGTTATATTAGCCGTATGTCTAGACTGTAAGCCAAAAAGGAAATCCAACCGTCAAGTAGCCCCCTCCACCTGTCTCTCCACATTTTTAGTTGAATTTTGTTTTGTATGTGTGAACAGTACTGCACAGGAGATGGATGGCTTTTTAAATTGTTTAAGTTTTAGTTAATTTTCGCTCTGCAGCCTTGTTAGCAAATATATACACATATATATTATCGCGTATGTATAAAGAAAAAGTTATAGTTGTAAATTCTTTGTAATTATTTCATTACGAAACATTTTTATTAATTTTAAATTAGTTTTTATTAAAAAGCAATCACACAACACACGTTTTTAGAACAAAATACACATGAATGGAACACACATATATAAATATATATTTCAAATATATACACATATATGGAAATTTGAACCTTGTTTTTGTTTTATTTCGTTTACACACCGCCAGCATCTGCCACATATGTATGAACATACACATATTCGATCTATTATTATTAATGGGTGCCTCAAGAACTCACACAGACGCAACAAGTAATAGTGCATTAGTAGAATTAAACGAGTTAAAATCAATCGAAATAGACTTGCCCTTGAAATCGATATAGTACTTATACATATACTTACATATAAACTGTACATATAGCCGCCGATATATACACATAATATATATTTTTAATATGCCAAAGCAAAAGCGAAATGCATTAAACTAAAGCGTACTTTAAGTCCGATTTCAATCAGTCAGAGGACGCGGCGGACCCAGCGGAGTTCGGGTCCGAAATGATGAGATGTGGATGAAGTGGGTTCATTCACCGAAAAGCTCCATCGAAGGGTTCGCCGGGTGGCTCACTTTGGCGGCATTTGGTAGACTCTTTTATTTGGCATAGAGTCAAAAAAAACTAACACCACGAAAATCAAAGTGAAAACGTAACGAAAAACCAAAAGGGAAAGCAAACAAACCACAATTAAAACTCTTTATTATGTAATAAAATGGTTCTGGGGAAACAACAAACAAAGCATTCGCATTCAACAAAATGAAACAACAAAAACAAAAAAATAAACAATTACGTTATAGGAAAATTTTAAGTTATTCTCCTAGGATACGAGGATGAATCGCAATTTTAATTGTGTAAACGGAACTAAGTGTAATTATTATAAATTAAATCACAAACAGAGGCAAGGCTGCCACAGAAATCCTTCCGGATTGGAAATAAGTGTAAATGGTGGCCAAAAATACGTTCAGAATGTTACACCATATAAAAAGCCAAACCTACAATGAATTTGGGAGCTACATCATTTCCAAGCATACTTTACAACACTCCTTAAATTATTTTCCAATCCATAGCGATTTCTGTGGCTCCCCAGATGTATTGTTAATATTTAAAACTCTGTAAATAATACAAAACTTGTAGACACAGGAAGACACGGACATGCTATAAGGACATACGTACATACATATACATTAATACATGCATACATATACACAACTTATATATTGGTATATATGAAGATATACACATATATATATTTTTATATATATACACGATGAAATACAACTAAACAACGGTAGAAGTCATAGTTAAATTTTTTCAAAACGACAAGATCAACAACTTGCAGCAATAAGCAACCGAAAACAACAACAGTAACAACAAATAACAAACGAAACGCGCCTAGAAATACATAGTTAATAATTATATTTTGTTAAGCGTTATTATAGAAAAGAAAGAAATTAAATAAAGCAAACCGAAAAGGACAGAACGAACTGCAAGAAAACCAAAAGAATTACGTTTTAAGCTGGGCATTAGAATGACAACACGAAATGGTTCATTAACAAAACTAAAGTAAATATATATATATATATTTTGTACAAATATAATTCAAATCAGCCGCAGCTAAAACCAAGTACACTTATTAAAGTTTAAGCAACAACAACAAACCGAAACAACCAATTTAATATGCAATTACCGTAAAGTAGTTGATAAATCAAACGAATAAAACATCAAAAAATTGTAACATTTAAATATAATATGTGGTTTTATTAAAAACATATTGTTTACAAATTTTCAACGGAAATTTAACAAAAAGTATGATAACTTCGGTACACCGAAGTTTGTGTCGGAAATCGGATTTTTAAGAATTTACTCATTTTGGTCAAATGAAAAGAAAAACTAACAGAAAAAACTAATTTTTTTATGAAATTCAAAACATTTTAAAATCGTAATGCCAACTTTTATTACATTTTCAGTTTTACAGTTACAGTTCAGCATTTCCTCTCAATTTAAGCTTTGACAGCTTTATGTTATAGTAGTTCGATTTTCATAAAATTAAAACCAAAATTCTAGAATAATACAAAATGGCGGCCATTTCTTAAATTAAATGAATATATATTGAAAACTGGAAAGGTGGTGTTTTTTTTCTAAACATTTTCCGATCGTTCCTATGACAGCTATATGATATAGTCGTCCGATCTAACCCGTTCCGACTTATATACGAGTGAGAGTAGTTAAAGGACTCTCTGCTAAGTTTCATTCAGATATGTACATTCAAGTTTAATGGGCTAGTTTGCGAAGAAACGGACGGAGAGATGGATAACTCGGCTGTTGCTGCTGATCAAGAATATATATACTTTATAGGGTCGAAGATGACTTCTTCACTGCATTGCAAACTTCTGACCAAAATTATAATACTCTGCAGGGGTATAAAAAGCAAATTAAATTTCCCTATTAGCCTTTAATTTCGAGAATATTAATATTCGCCTTGAAGCTTTCCTGTTTAAACAATTTTTTGTTTTAATACTTTTTAATTGAGTGGTAAATGCTCTTCAAGAATGATCCAGCAAATTTAATCATTATGCCAATAGTGTTTCTGGTTCGGTTTTCAAAATCTTTAATAAGAAAAGTTTCGCTCTGAATTGCAGCCCTGGGTTTTTAAAGTTTCCTGCATTGCACTATGGGCAAAAAGTCCGGAAATTGTGCATAAAGTCCAAAATATTACATTTTTAAAACACAAAATTGAATTTG